>JAECMU010050936.1:17497-30096 GCA_016106625.1 Dracogyra subfuscus | reverse complement strand
CCCCCCCCCCCCCCCCCTTTTTCAAAATCCTATGTACGCCCATGGGATCTAAGGTAGCGGATATACGCTACCTTTATCTCAGAAATGAGCAGCTTAAACCCCCATTTTTCTGATTCACTTTAATGGTGAGGGGTGGTAGTATTTATATCCATGGCATCTATGTTGATTGATACGCTGCAGGTAGGAATTATATGTTACTATTGTCGTCTATGGGATTTGATTTGGTAGTATACACCTTTTAGCATATGCACAGTGCATAATAATACAAAATAATATTCTAATTTTGTAATTTTGTTTAATTAATCTATACTGTTTGATTAATTAGCCGTCACTGGACCAGCCAAATTAACAGTTACCTTGACTTTGACAACAATCTCTGTACCTGGATCTGAATGGAGTTTGAATTAAAGTTAACACTTAGGAAAAGTTGGTTTTGGCCTATAATTCATACTGTAAAGAGTTCAGTTATTTTATTTTACATTGTATTTGACTGACCATATACAACTGTTCTTAAATATGGTACTATATATAGGCAACCCTAAACAATAGTTTAATATCAATGTATTTTTATATTAACAATAATATATACCGATAGTGAGTTAATATTTTGTTTGCATTAATTTTGTTGGTGTCTGCCTATGTGTGTCTGTATGTATGTGTGTGTGTGTGTGTATGTGTTTGTATGAGTGTGTATGTGTGTGTGTATGTGTGTGTGTGGGGGTGGGGTGGGGGTGGGGTGTGTGTGTGTGTGGGTGTGTGTGTGTGTGTGTGTGTGTGTGTACTGACCGTTTCCAAGATTTGGAAGATCACATTAATGTCAGTACATAACACACAATGTTAACCCGCTAGTTTGTAGTTCATAACATACATATAATTAATACAAATAAAATATATAAATCCAAATGAATGAATGAATGAATGGATTTAAATTATTCCGACACCCCAGCACGAAAAATACATCGGCTATTGGGTGTCAAACGAAGGTAAATGAAAAACAAAAGGTGATGATCAACATCAACACAAAAATGCATTATGTCAATTAAAACAGTGTAAAGAACTGTGCAACAAATATAAATATCACAACGAGATACTGAATTTTACTCAATTTGTGCTGTATTGGCCATTCTCAATGAGAATGTTACACCCCTGCACCACGGTGAGGTTACAGCGCAGGGGAAATCCAAATGTGTTATATGTTAAACTATTTATTTAGGTAATCTACTTACCTTAAATATGTGTCCTCAAGTAAATATACTAACTGTATGTGATTAATCTAATGTAATTAAATAAAGTAGTATAATGTATATGTATGTTTTGTAGCATGTATGTGCAACAGACCAGTGGAAAGTTTATTATCGTCTGCAATGAAATAGACTAGTGGAAAGCCTGGGTTATTTTTACTGGCTGCAATGCATTTAACTATGTGCATTATAGGGTCGCATGTGCATTGCGAGGGCAGTGATCTCCAGCCAATGAGAGACGGCTGCACTGCAGTGAGAGACCAATAAAAGCGATTAGTGACGAGAGTTCGTTGTCTTCCGCTGAAAACGTGATTGGGTCGGTAGGTAAAACAGTATGAGTAAATATTAGGTTAATAGGGGCTGGGGGTGGTCATAATTTACTGTAGTTGTTATTTAATATGTTCGACAGTGAACGCTGCGATTATATGTTATGTTTTGTGTTTTGATAATTATTATTTCAATTGGTGTTTGTGTTTTATTACATGTAGTAATTACGGCAACCGGATGAATTTAGAATCTGCGTGGATGAGAGCCCGTGAGGAAGCCTCCATCTCCTGTCAACGTTCACTTGTTGAGGGTTGAGGGCAGATTGACGCTCACTCGTGGCCGTTCCGCCCTCGTTGATGGTCTTATTATTGTTGTTCTAGATTTAGGACCGTTACATATGCATGCATAATATTATGAAAACATTTAGCATTATTTCATAGTGTGTAGAAAATGTGTTGCTAATGTGTTTATGGTAGATTATTATTAGCGGGCAGCATAGCCCAGTGCTACAGTGCCCGCCTGATGCGCGGTCGGTCTAGGATCGATCCCCGTCAGCTAACCACTGGGTTTTTTTCTCGACATAACCATATGTCCGACGCCGATATAACCGTATTTATAATGTGTTGAGTGCGTCGTTAAACAAAATAATAATAATAATAATAATAATAATAATAATAATATTAGTATTTGTTTTTATAGGCACATACATGCTACCAGTATTGTGGCTGTTATCAAGTAGGGGCTCTTGTTACATATACTTGGTAAGAAATACATTTTATCGAATGTGTATCTGTACTGTTTATATATTAGTATTTATATACTGAATATGTTCTATAAAATGGTTTTGACATAAATTAGTATTTATGTATTGAATGTGCTATACAATATATAACATATATAATACTATTATTATTACGAATGTGCTTCTAGTGTGATGCAAATGTATTCACAATTCGTTAATTATATTGTGTAGGCCTATGTGTTTTATATTATATCATCTCACCTTTGCAATCGTGAGCTGTGACAGCTTCGTAGAACATGTAGAAGGTTTCACCTTTAATGCTTAGTTCGTCATACAACACAGTCATAGTAGGTCGGCCACCGACGTTAAATCCCTAACAAAGGAAAAACATGACACGGTGGTGATAATATACGTTAATACTAGATGTATATATGTATGAAAATAATAATAATAATAATACTACTACTACTACTACTACTACTACTACTACTACTACTACTACTACTACTACTACTACTACTACTACTACTACTACTACTACTAATAATAATAATAATAATAATTATTATTATTTATTTCTTTATTATTATTTATTTCTTTATTATTATTATTTATTATTTCTTTATTATTTTATTATTTATTATGTATTATTTATTGTTATTGTTATTGTTATTGTTATTATTATGATTGTTATTATCATTACTGTTATTATTATTATCATCATCACCATTATTATAACACCTGATTATATACATGTTGGAAATGTTGTTTCAATGAGTTCAAGTTCAAGTTCTTTATTACTTAAAGTTTTACAACTTATAAGTATGACATATATTTAGCATATTAATGCAATTTAAAAAAATATATATTTACAGATAATGGTGGGGAGCGTTTTAGCACTATTTATATAAACAATATAGACAAACATAAACAAATATATATTAAGATAGTCAGCGTAAAGAAAATATTAAATATACATGTATTGTACTATGCAACTAAAACACGTATATTTACTACAAATAGACAAATAAATAAACAGATATACAGGGAAAGTCAAAGTGGCATGTACACATTAAACATATTATAAAAGTTGATCTCTAATTTTATTTGCAGCTATACAATATTTCCCAAGATTATTTAGTTCTTTCTTGTTTTCTGTGGTTAATAATTGGATACATTTTAACACACTAGGGTGTCTGTAAACGTATACTTTTATGAACTTTTTTCTTAAATCATTATATATTGGACACTGAATAATAAAATGATACTCATCCTCTATCTCATTTCTATTGCAAAGTGTACATATTCTTTCTTGTCTGTCAATACCTCTATACCGGCCGGATTCTATATTTAGTTTATGAGCAGATATTCTTATCTTTGCTATTTCCTTTAAGTACTGCTTGTCTATTGGTTTTCGAAGATACGACTGCAATGTAAATTCATTTAACAGATATTGATAGAGTTTACCCTTTGGTGTAGTTATTACTCTACTGTAACAATGCTGCTTAAATACGTCGCATATCCTTTGCTTAATTATATTATAAGTAGTGTTATTAACCTGTGTTAAATCCCAAATATAATTTAAACCAAGTACATTTAGTTCCCGTTTTATATTCACTAACCTTCATACATCTGCATTGCCACATACAAATCTCTTAGAATACAATTATTCGAATTTCGCAGCTTTATCCAATATTTGAAGATTTTTAGTTTTCTTGTAATATGTAAAGGGAAGCGTCCTAATTCACTATAAACAAACTCATTGCAAGTTCCTTTGCGTACATCAAGTCTTTTTTTACAAAACTGAATGTGAAGTTTTTCAACATCTTGGCCCGAATGAAAACTCCAGATTTCCGCACCATAGCTAATAACACTATTAACATATGCATCGAAAACCGATAACATAGTTTCAATACTTAAAACATTCTTATTACACACATTTAATATTGCGAACAGAGCCTTGCGTCCTTGTTCGGCAGCTTTTTTCTGTGTCTGACTAAATTTACCATTATAGAAAAACAATAACCCTAAATAATTAAATTCATTTGCTACCTCTAATTCATAACCGTTATAAAACCACTTTTTACTATTTCGAAGTCTACCTCCATTTCGAAAAACAACCACTTTAGTCTTACTGGTATTTACCGTTAAATCCCATTTGTTAGTATAATTTAATAGACCATTAATCATTTTTTAAATCCTTCCGGGCTTTCAGCTAGTAATACCATATCATCAGCGTACATTATTAAAAATAGATTTAAAGTCTGTAATTCGATACATGGACAACCTTCTGATGATAAATACATTTCACAATCGTTAACATACATAGAGAATAAAATTGGTGACAAAACTTCACCCTGAAATAACCCGTCCTTACAGAGAAAACATTCTGAAGCTTCACTGTTATATTTTACACAATATTTAACGCTATCATATAATGACCTAATAATAGCTAGCATACAAGTTCTGTCTGTTAACAAAATCGAAAGCCTTTTTGTAGTCTACAAAACAACAATATAAGCGCTTTCTGTTCTTCAATGTTCTGTTTATTAAAGATTGGAGAATGAGTTAAACTGCTTAATAAAACAACAGAAACAACATTAAGATTAATACATCATCATCATCATCATTATCATCACCACCATTATTGTAACAGATATTTGCCTGAATATATGTGGAAAGCATTGTTTACAGAAATTGCTTAAATAAAACATTATAGAACAAGCAAAACAAAACATAATATTAAATTTTAAAAAAAATAAAGTAAACATGTCTCACATAAATGCCATAGTGCATCCTTGAGGAAAGATCATAACCGTATGTAATAACAGAATCAGGATCCACTTTTCTGTACCATCTCCAGGAATCTAAAAAAGAGAACATGCTTTTCAGACATGTGTATACGATCGCAGCTTAGGGGCAGGTTAGCTTTACCCTACCGATGACAAATCGTTGTAACTGTAATCCTGATCAGTATGGCAGGGACTAGGGTTTTCCTACTCTGTCTGATCTGATAAATGACATGCATTTTCAGTGTGGTGAAGTGTTTAATTCGTTTTAACACTCAATACGATAATAGCTAGCTGTTCCTAGAATACTAGAGATTACGTGTATCTGTATCTCAATGTATGATATAATTTGATTAACTTCCTAAACGATATGCATTATGGTACTTAACTATTTACCAACAACCTTCTGGAGATGGACTCTGAAGATGGACTCTGGCGAAACAGCGAAAACATGTTATGCATGTTGAAGGTATACTGCAAACGTCTTGAACAAAAGGGTTTTACCTTTCTTGATGTTTTTCCAGTTCACTCGAACCCAGTCGTCTCTTAGTGGACTCTGGTGCTCGTGCCACATCCCCAGTGCATGTCCCAGTTCATGTACGCAGGTACTCTGTACAAAGGGGAACAGTTTCATAAAGCCCCAATATCGCCTATCATATATCGTGTTATTTTAGTAATGTGTACATTGGTAGAACTACGGACTTAACATTCCGATACTTATTAACTGTCGCTTCGAAAATATACTCATTACGACTTCAGATATCTACCCATAAATAATAAAACTAAATAATTCAAGTTAATAGTTAAAAAACTGGATTGTTTTTTTTAGTGGACGACCAATGAAAGTGGGTGCATTCACATGAGGTGACACATGTGAAAACCGCTGCATGTGGGCGACTGCATTGAAAATAATTCGATAATTTTAAGACTAAGCGCATACACCCTAACCTGTATATGTGAAATAGCTTAAATCATACATATTCATTCATTTTTCCAGCAACTACAATGTATTAGCAATAACGACAATGCAAGAATGACGATAATAAAATTTATGTTTTCACATTAATCTGGAAACATGTAAGAACGTTGACAAATCGCACTTCTCACACCACGATGGACGACTTCTTGTAGGTGCTTTCTCAGAAATCTCGAGATTGTCACCAACCGAATGCAGGAGGTTAAATCTCTGTGTTCTTAATAAATTAAATTACAAATCAATCTATTTTCGTGTTTAGATTGTAGGTCTCTGTATCTTTAATGTTTCTGGTCATACCGGCCTCGGTGGCGTAGTGGTTAGGCTGGTAGGTACTGGGTTCAGATCCCAGTCGAGACATGGACATTTTAATCCAGATACCGACTCCAAACCCTGAGTGAGTGCTCCGCAAGACTCAGTGGGTAGGTATAAACCACTTGCACCGACCAGTGATCCATAACTGGTTCTACAAAGGCCATGGCTTGTGCTATCCTGTCTGTGGGAAACGCAAATAAAAGATTCCTTGCTGCCAATCGGAAAGAGTAGCCCATGAAGTGGCGACAGCGGGTTTCCTCTCAAAAATATGTGTGGTCCTTAATCATATATCTGATGCCATATAACCGTAAATAAAATGTGTCGAGTGCGTCGCTTTCTTTCTTTCGTTTCTGGTCATTTTAAACTGGTCATTGTATTTTATGAACCTAGTATACATTTCTTTGTAATTGACTGCTAGGTTGAATATTTATATAATTTGGAGCATTTTAGAAAAGACTGTCCGATCGGACTATTTAATAAACCATTTTAAAAATTAATTTCGACATACACCTTTGAACAAAGACGTAAAAGTTAAAAGTCCGATGTATATGTCCACGTGAGTGGCCTCGTTAAGGCCGTTAGGGTGCACAGCATATAGAGACGAGAGAGGTTGCATCCCGTCAAGAAAACTCCTAGATTGACAGTCAATAGACGTTGAAGGTATAGAACCAGATCCGTCTGAACGAGAGAGAGAATCAGACTAGGGTATATTCCAGTCGTTATGGGTTGATATAGTGGTGCGGACAGGCCCAACTCCGGAGGATACGAGATGGTATCACAATAAAACA
Organism: Dracogyra subfuscus; assembly: GCA_016106625.1. Taxonomy (NCBI): domain Eukaryota; kingdom Metazoa; phylum Mollusca; class Gastropoda; order Neomphalida; family Peltospiridae; genus Dracogyra; species Dracogyra subfuscus. Next base: position 22,981 of record JAECMU010050936.1, on the reverse strand, counting down.
AAGTAAAGTCTAGAAGAGAGTAGTAGGGGCCGACCCAGCTTCCTATTTAGAGTGGGGTGGTCAATCTTCCAGTGTTGCTAAAAAAGGCTCGTGGCATTCTGCAGAATAGCCGTCATACGTGTCACGAAAAAAACAGCTCAAGTCAACATAGAGGAGAAATGACGTGGAGGTAAGACATCGCGCCAAACAGAATCCCACCTAGTGGTGCAGACTGTCGAAACAAGAAGAGTTCCAGCGTTCAATCTGTTCCAATGGTCGCATACATCCCAGTACAACACGTCACATAGCTAACAAAAACAACAACGAAGTAAAGGATCCCCAAGTCAAGCCGCGAAAGCAGACCAGGAACAATCTCTGCCAGAGGTGCTACTTCCCTTTTTCACTAAATTCTCTTTCACACGAAATGACAATCGTCTCTGTCTATAACAACATCTTACCCTGCTACAACATGAGATACTTTGACCGTTACTGCTACTTGAACGTCCTTGCACTGACCAGCATCTGTGGAAGAAATTCGTACACATTTGTAATGCCACTAAGTATACCTGCATTATTGTGATTTCTTTTATCACCATGGCAAACTGAACTCAGCTCTGCAGCTCTCCGATCTTCAACCATTGTTGTTGGTTTTGTTTACCATTATTTACTTCATCCGAAAAATACTGCAGTGGCACATGGTCTGCCTTGTGTGTGATTTTTAATACAGAAACATGTGTTTGTCTTAAGTGCTCCCACCAGTTTTTATAATCTACCGAGCTCATTTAGTACACCACTGAAATGATGCGCAGCAGATCCCGATCTCGAACCTAGGGGCGAATCTAATGTAAGGGCTCGAAGTGAGCATATCTTCATCAAAATATCAGACATATATAATAACAACATCCGATGTAATCCCTACCCAATTGCGCTCTAATAAAACATTGGCGAATGTAGTCATACATCAAACACAATCAATAGTTTGATAATAGAACAACAATTTAATTCAACTTCTATTCGGTTGTATATTAACAACGTACCCATTACGCGACACAAACTTCAGATGACTTTCATGGTTGAGACCAAACTGAGAAGAAGTCACATCCTTCGTCCATGGATGAAAACGAAAACACGTGTATTTCTCATATCTACTCTGTGCTATCTCAATCTCGTTCTGTTTGGATGAATCTGGAACAGTAATACATACATTTATTTGAAACGGCGCCAGTCAAATGTAATACATGCATATACATATGCATATGTACATCTGGAGGTCGCAACTGAGGAGGACACACAACACCCTCCATTTCGTATTGGCGGCAAACAGCATTGGCAACAGTGGCTGAAATACTTAATGTCCCTACCCTGTTTTTGGCAGATAGATATGGACAGTAGGACAGTAATCGTTCTTTCAAATGCGTTGTGTTCACTCTGACCCCGGGGTCCATTCCTGAGTCAACCAGTCGTCATTTGTAAGGCTAAAACAGACAAATTGACTAATGGACCTAAAATTGATCCAAACTTCACACTGATGCAATTCAGTTAACCGAACTACCAATTTCTAAAAAATATACAACGACTACGTCACAAACTGTGGATAACATGCGTAAAAAACTATTGATGGCAGTCATTTCGAAATCCAAGATGGCTGACATTAAAAGCCATCACACAGGGGTACAAGTTAAAAGTAAAAGTATATCTGCAATAGCCTGAAAAGTTTAAGAATAACTGTTTTCAGATGGCGGCCATCTTGAAATCGAAGATGGCGGACGTAACAGGAAGTCACAAGTGATCTTATATGATTGTGTTACCATGAAAGAATAAGGTTAGCCACAAAGTGTTTGTCCTTACCTGCCCTAATATAAAAGTTATTGTGATAAATATACATCGGATAGCGGCCATATTGAAATCCAATATGGCGGCCACCAGGGGGCGTTTCTGAGGTGGGCTCTAATCGAAAATGGAAGGTATGTATGTCTACTACACATGTGCAAAGTTTCATGCTTTCCCCACAAAATTAACAATCAACGCTGCACTAACTGTATAGATTGGAAGGTGGTAAATTGATGCCCAGAAGAAACGACATTAACACAATTAGACAATAGGGATACTTGCTTGTATTTTCCAGACCAATACCAAACATGCTAGCTATAACACTGGGTAACTGCATCCCTTGTGACGTGATAAAGTCAACACGCCCCCATTTGTCATTGTTGTTGTTGTTGTTTTGTACAATATCCTTATAGTCACCTACCATGCACCCATCTACCCAACAATCAACATATTCGTATATACGAGTACTCATACACAATAAAATATAGTCGTATATCTGTGCAATAATGTAGACTACACATAGATATGTACGTAGACAGGGACGTATATGTACAAGAGTAATACTTATATAAGTAAACAAACCAATGTCAGATGTGTATTCAAAGGGTATGATACCCTTTGGCCATCGGCTTCTGGTAGATCCCACGACAAATCTCTTCCTTCCATGGCTACTCATTTCAGGCGAGGGCTGAAACACAATAATAAAAAAAACCATAAACAACTAATGACAAAAAGCAATAGAAGAATGGAGGAACCAATATGACACCTCGGCACACATAACAAACAAAACAAGATGTAATGCAATATGCTTGAACAGGAAAGCGTCACAAATTGAAGGATACTCACAGGCAAATCAGAAAGGTCATCATCGGGGTCAGGCAATGGGGCATCAGGATGTTCTTTTCGGTATTTCGCGATCTTCGCTGCTCTTTCCTCTTTCTCTTCTTCTTCTAGGAGCTTCTTCTCATATTTGCTGTTGTGAGTATCGAGTGTATTCTATGAAAATAACAGTAATATTTGTTGTTGTGAGTATCGAATGTATTCTATGAAAATAACAGTAATATTTGCTGTAAGTATATGTGAACATAAAAACAATTTATTACTCCCAGCTTATTTTGTATTGGTTCAGCCAGTCATTTAATTGGATAATTTAACCGATGAACGGCCACGTACTCGATCAAATACAATAGACATTGACATTGTCCAAGCTATAGCAGTAGCAGTAATTCATATTAATTGCTTGATTACTTGTCAACATAAGCAAACTATCAACAATACACTGGCGCACCAGCACACATTGAATTTAATTAAATAATTTAGTTGAGTACTGGAACAAGACGTTTTACAATTAAACTAGAATGAACATGCACACAGTTCTCGCTTTGTTATTATCAGACGAGACGTCATGGTTTTGCAAGGATAATTTGTTGACGACGAATAAATATTACTGAACAGCAAAAGAAACGCAAGGTGCAATACGAATACGAATGGTATTTACTTTTAGATAGTATTGTACAAAACTGATGTAAAGTACTGAAGAAAATATTGAATTCCAAAGTGTTTTAACTTCAAGGAATGTTAATAGGCATCAGTTATAAATGATAACAAGGACAGACAACCCAGAGTAATCAATAATCAATATCGTGTATGTCCACCATTTGCATTCACGACTGCGACACACCTTCTGTACATGGAATGGATCAGACGGTTGATAAAGGACATGGAGATAAGTGGAATAGTCTTAAGTGTGATTGACCGAAGCTGAGCTGCATTTTTTGGTCTTGGACGAACGATTTCTCTTTTCAGCTTGTCCCATAAATGTTCAGTTGGATTTAAATCGGCACTAAGGGCTAGCCAAGGCAACATTCTGATGCTATTCTACTGAAAGAAGTGAACCGTGGCCAGAGCTGAGTGTGGTCTGGCATTATCATGCTACAACGTGTATTGTGGATGACGAGAACAAATAAAATGACACTGTATGGATCTGAGGGCCTGATCAATGTAACGATGAGCTGTAATACTATTACCCCTTCCCGGACCCATATTCTGGAAGACATTGATGGACGATTTGCTTTAAAATGCACCCAATGCATTATATGCAGGTGAAATATATTTTCAATTAATTTCTAGCTCTTTAAAACATTTGCGTTTCTTTTACTGTTGAATATATATGGTTTATACAGAACATAACTGTAAGAGAGAGAGAGAGAGAGAGAGAGAGAGAGAGAGAGAGAGAGAGAGAGAGAGAGAGAGAGAGAGAGAGAGAGAGAGAGAGATAATGGGGTTGCATTATTTGCATACGCCTATGATTCTGATACTAATTAGAGTAAAAATAGTGCATACCTCTCCGTCCTGGTGTACGTGTTGGACGCCGTTGTGGTTGACGATGTGGAAATCGTTCTCCTCATTACCGTCGTCGTCTTCTGGGTCACGTCGGTGCAGTGAGTCCTAATTTTTTTTTCAAATATCGAAACTGTATCCACTTTGAAATGAAATGAGTATTGGTTTACTGATACTTTACTACCTTTAAATGTACGTCCAGGGTCTTATCAGCAGTTTCTAGACATCGATAAGTGTCACCATTTCAAACCCTTCTGTGAGGCTATGTCGTTTGTTATTCCCAATTTCGGAGTAACAATTTCCCTATGAATAATTCTCAGTTTTATTATTCTATAAACTTATATTTTTAAATAATACTACCACTTGACAGTCATGTATTGTAATACTCGTTCAAATTCTAACTTAGACGAGACTAAACATTCATAGCAAATACGTCAAAGCCATGGACGTCAAGTCATAGTTGAATAATAAAACACTGACGTCTTCTCCGTGTCTAACGTGCGGTTATTTCCATGCGTAGAACGGATTGGATGAGTGTGTGCGTGTGCGTGTGTGTGTGTGTGTGTGGGGGGGGGGGAGTCGAAGTGGTGATAACGAAAATCTACAACCTCTATATAGGCTACTCTTACTATAAGTAACAATATGTATTTCATATTTACTCCCATTGGTATGAAATCGCATATATTTCACTAAAAGCCAAATGGTTAGTCAGTTAGGAGCGTTATCCGTTCACCAGAAGACTCTCCATTGTGTAAGGTGTGGCCAATCATTTTGTGATAGAAATTAGTATAATACATATGTTCAGCACAAGTATTGGAACAGGGTGGATTTTATCGAGAGAACCGTGTCTTACCTGTTCGATGCAATAACAGAGGCATATCAATCCTAGTAGGATGGGAAGCTTCATCCTGAAAACATAAAGAATGTGATGTTTGAGTTACAAGCAATCGGCACATTTCAATTTACATCTGTTTACTATTGCGCTACTTGAGTTACAGAGTGAGGAAAGAGGCACACACCCGTAACATCAGCTATCGAGTAGTAGCAGGGTTCGTTCCACAGAACGAGCAACACTCTACAATTTGATATACCAGTCGTAGTGCGCTGGAAACCTGAGCACCGGGACTGAAATTATCTGTATAATGTTTACATTTATAAATGTTTTATGTGTTCAGACGCGTGTGTAAAGGGGAATTTCGGGGGTCGAACCAATTTAATTAAAATCATGCCGATGGTATGCAAAATGATTCGGGTGAATTACGAAGTATGCCGGAAACTAATTGCAATATAAACTATTAGATAATATTAGTTTCAAGATGAAGACGCACATTCACA
>JAECMU010050936.1:0-13356 GCA_016106625.1 Dracogyra subfuscus | reverse complement strand
CCCCCCCCCCCCTCCCCTGAAGCAAATGGTCCATTTCAGAACTAAAACATACAGGTTTATACATATGGAGTTTTTGGTGATGCAAAAACAAAATAGAAAATGGTCCACTTGGTTCATTTTCGACCCCCACCCCCAGGTCCAGTTCACGCTACGCCCCTGATATGATAATGCAGCTTTTAGTGCGCTACAGCCTGCAGCGTTCAGTGGAAACGATACGATCATGGAGTGTTCGCGGATACTCTCAGATAATCTCAAACGATGGTTTTTCAAAGCACTACCGGTGGCATAGCAAAGTAGAGCGTGTCATTCACCTAAGATCGTAATCACACTCACAACTTAGAGTACTCTTCCTCCAGTTACAATATAGAAGGAGGACATTTTTTTTTATTTAACGACGCACCGAACACATTTTATTTATGGTTTTATGGCGTCAGACACACGGCTAAGGACCACATAGCTATTGAGAGAAGAAGCACGCTGTCGCCGCTTCATGGGCTATTATTTTCGATTATCAGCAAGGGATCTTGTATATGCACCATCACTAACAGGGTGGTACATACCACGGCCTTTGATATACCAGTTGTGGTGCACTGGCTGGAACGAGAAATAGTCCAATGGGTCCACCGAAGGAGATCGATCCTAGACAGACCGCGCATCGAGCGAGTGCTTTACCACTGGGCTACGTCCTGCCCCCTTCCATTTAAAGGATACGCCACCCTGACATCCACGTGTAATCATATTGGTTGTGTAAAAAGTGAGAGTCATTGCTTATATTATCAACGCCACCCATTATATCTCCTGAAACCCACGTGTAATCATATTGGTTTTGTATAAAGTGAGAAGCCTTGATTATAGTATCAACGCCATCAATTATATCTCCTGAAGCCCACGTGTAATCATATTGGTTTTGTATAAAGTGAGAAGCCTTGATTATATTATCAACGCCACCCATTATATCTCCTGAAACCCACGTGTAATCATATTGGTTTTGTATAAAGTGAGAAGCCTTGATTATATTATCAACGCCATCCATTATATCTCCTGAAGCCCACGTGTAATCATATTGGTTTTGTATAAAGTGTGAAGCCGTATTTATATTATCAACGCCACCAATTATATCTCCTGAAGCCCACGTGTAATCATATTGGTTTTGTATAAAGTGTGAGGCCGAGTTTATATTATCAACGCCACACATTATATCTCCTGAAGCCCACGTGTAGTCATATTGTTTTTGTATAAAGTGAGAATCATTGTTTATATTATCAACGCCACCCATTATATCTCCTGAAACCCACGTGTAATCATACTGGTTTTGTATAAAGTGAGAAGCATTGCTTATATTACGAACGCCACTCATTATATCTCCTGAAACCCACGTGTAATCATATTGGTTTTGTATAAAGTGAGAAGCCTTGATTATATTATCAACGCCACCCATTATATCTCCTGAAACCCACGTGTAATGATATTGGTTTTGTATAAAGTGTGAAGCCGTGTTTATATTATCAACGCCACCCATTTTATCTCCTGAAGCCCAATTGTAATCATATTGGTTTTGTATAAAGTGTGAAGCCTTGCTCATATTATCAACGCCACCCATTACATCTCCTGAAACCCACGTGTACTCATATTGGTTTTGTATAAAGTGTGAATCATTGTTCATATTATCAACGCCACCCATTATATATCCTGAAACCCAATTGTAATCATATTGGTTTTGTATAAAGTGTGAAGCCTTGCTCATATTATCAACGCCACCCATTACATCTCCTGAAACCCACGTTTAATCATATTGTTTTTGTATAAAGTGAGAATCATTGCTTATATTATCAACGCCACCCATTATATCTCCTGAAGCCCACGTGTAATCATATTGGTTTTGTATAAAGTGTGAAGCCGTGTTTATATTATCAACGCCACCCATTATATCTCCTGAAACCCACGTGTAATCATATTGGTTTTGTATCAAGTGTGAAGCCGTATTTATATTATCAACGCCACCCATTATATGTCCTGAAATCCACGTGTAGTCATATTGGTTTTGTATAAAGTGTGAAGCCGTGTTTATATTATCAACGCCACCCATTATATCTCCTGAAACCCACGTGTAATCATATTGGTTTTGTATAAAGTGTGAAGCTGTGTTTATATTATCAACGCCACCCATTATATCTCCTGAAGCCCACGTGTAATCATATTGGTTTTGTATAAAGTGTGAAGCCGTATTTATATTATCAACGCCACCCATTATATGTCCTGAAATCCACGTGTAGTCATATTGGTTTTGTATAAAGTGTGAAGCCTTGTTTATATTATCAACGCCACCCATTATATCTCCTGAAACCCACGTGTAATCATAATGTTTTTGTATAAAGTGAGAAGCATTGCTTATATTACCAACGCCACTCATTATATCTCCTGAAGCCCACGTGTAATCATATTGGTTTTGTATAAAGTGAGAATCATTGCTTATATTATCAACGCCAACCATTATATCTCCTGAAACCCACGTGTAATCATATTGGTTTTGTATAAAGTGTGAATCATTGCTTATATTATCAACGCCAACCATTATATCTCCTGAAGCCCACGTGTAATCATATTGGTTTTGTATAAAGTGTGAATCATTGCTTATATTATCAACACCACCCATTATATCTCCTGAAACCCACGTGTAATCATATTGGTTTTGTATAAAGTGAGAAGCATTGCTTATATTACCAACGCCACTCATTATATCTCCTGAAGCCCACGTGTAATCATATTGGTTTTGTATAAAGTGTGAATCATTGCTTATATTATCAACGCCACCCATTATATCCCCTGAAACCCACGTGTAATCATATTGGATTTGTATAAAGTGTGAATCATTGCTTATATTATCAACACCACCCATTATATCTCCTGAAACCCACGTATAATCATATTGGTTTTGTATAAAGTGTGAATCATTGCTTATATTATCAACACCACCCATTATATCTCCTGAAGCCCACGTGTAAGAAACCGTAGCCGTAACGTATAACTTAAATATGCATGATGATATTTGAATGTTTTATACATTAGGTTTCTATGCATGCATTTTAAAGTTTGAACTTGATTTTGCTACATACGTTAAATATATATGTTAATACCATTCAGTTGTTATTATTAAGTTTTGTTTATTTTTAATTTGTTTTTATTTTAGCTCTTAGATTGGGCATTATATTTTGTAAACAGTAACTGCCACTTACCTGACTACGGAATATTCACTTTGTATGCAAGGCTAACATTGAACATTGTTTTATACTTATCTAGCAAGATACTATCGATAATATTATAGCGGAACCGATTTCTATCTTCAATATAGTCTAAACAAACATCTTCCGCCATGGACAATAGGCTATATAAAATAAATCGGAAATAGAAATAAGAATTATCAGACTGTAGCCATAATGATGTATTAGTAATACAGAGAGAAAGAGTCCAATTTTCTATTCAATTAAAAAAACAAATACTTTGCTTTGGGGAAAATGTCGTTTAATTATTTGTGTTTCATGTTGTTGAAATTATTAATTCGTCCCTCCGACGAGACGACCGCTCACCAGTTAGCACAGTACCGTATACCTTTCAATTCGTAATAAATCTAAATTAGTTTTAACCATCCCAGTTTATAAACAAAACGTTATTTTTTTTTTATAAATATTGCCTACTTTTCTCTGCCACATAATATGTTTTCTATAGTTTTTTTCTTCTTTATTTTGTATTTATTTGTTTGTTTGCCTGTTTGTTTGTGTTATTTATTTATTATTATTATTAAAACAAATTTGGTATCACATTAAATGATTACTTTCAGAACCCAATACACGCATCTTCTTTCTTTCTTTCCTTCATTCCTTCCTTTCTTCATTCATTCATGGGGCGGGACGTAGCAATGAACGGTTGGTGTGGGATCGATCCCTGTCGGTGGACTCATTAGGATATTTCTCTTTTCAGCCAGTGCACCACGACTGGTATATCAAAGGCCGTGTTATGTACTACTCTGTCTGTGGGATAGTGCATACAAAATATTCTTTGCTGCTACTTCAAAAGAGTAATCCACGAAGTGGCGGCAGCGTGTTTTCTCTATCAGTATCTGTGTGGTCCTTAACCATATGTCTGATGCCACTCCAATATTGAGTGCATCGTAAAATAAAACATTTCTTTCTTTCATTTATTCATGCACTCATTCAATCATTCATTCATTTTAGTTTCCTATTCGTATTTATATCCAATATAGTCGTTAATGTCACGATTAAGTCATGTGACTGAAGACGGGCAAACTCAATATCTATATTAACAAATTGATAATATTTAATTATTTCATTATGGTTAGTGAAACAAAAAGTGAAGGCCTTCATTCTACGATTCCTGACTTCAAAGATCACACGACGTATAAGCGTCTGTTACTGAAAAGCGTTTGGCTCGACGTCATTCCTGAAGATCACACGACGTATAAGCGTCTGTTACTGAAAAGCGTTTGACTCGACGTCATTATCTGAAGATCAGACGACGTATAAGCGTCCGTTACTGAAAAGCGTTTGACTCGACGTCATTCCTGAAGATCACACGACGTATAAGCGTCTGTTACTCAAAAGCGTTTGACTCGACGTCATTCCTGAAGATCACACGACGTATAAGCGTCCGTTACAGAAAAGCGTTTGACTCGACGTCATTCCTGAAGATCACACGACGTATAAGCGTCTGTTACTGAAAAGCGTTTGACTCGACGTCATTCCTGAAGATCACACGACGTATAAGCGTCTGTTACTGAAAAGCGTTTGACTCGACGTCATTCATGAAGATCACACGACGTATAAGCGTATGTTACTGAAAAGCGTTTGACTCGACGTCATTCCTGAAGATCACAAAGAGTTCACATTCAGGTAGTCGTCAGAAATAAAATAAAAGGAAAACAAATAAAGCATTACAGCCAAACATATTAAAAACAAAAAGGTAAGTGGTAATTAGACAGAACTCGGATCAATAAAGTCTCTTTGATTCGTTGATGTATCATGATGTGTAAATATCGTTTGTTCGTTTGTTTGTTTGTTTGTTGTTTTTACTTTTAAGAAGAACTTTGAAAATTCAGTAGTAGAACATGTATATATTACCTTCAAGACCAAGAAGCCAGTAATACACATGAGCATTTACAGAGTACCTAACATGAGTTTTGTATACAACGTTTATAATGAGTTTATGGGAATACCATTTCACTTATAACTAGTACCAGCCTTCACTAAAAGTATTTAGTTTTGTTTTTCTGTGTCAATAAGTTCAGGCTTGCATGTATGTATGTATGTATGTATGTATGTATGTATGTATGTATGTATGTATGTATATTCATATATCTATCTATCTATCTATCTATCTATCTATCTATCTATCTATATATATATATCTATCTATCTATATAAAATGACGATCAAAAGAAAGTATACCAATTATTTTTATTATAAATAAACGCAATACACATGGAAGGTATCTATCTATCTATATAAAATGACGATCAAAAGAAAGTATACCAATTATTTTTATTATAAATAAACGCAATACACATGGAAGGTATCTATCTATATAAAATGACGATCAAAAGAAAGTATACCAATTATTTTTATTATAAATAAACGCAATACACATGGAAGGTTAGATAGCATCCAGTATTGTTCGTAATAATGCAACCAATGATGAATAGTCGCACATTGCTGCGTTTGGGCGATGCCGCACGTGCACAATGAGTATTCATCAAATTTATACTGCACGAGAAACATGATACTCATGCACATAAGGGTGTAAAAAAGGGTGTCATTGCTTAGTCAACACCAGAGGACATGGCAGTGTTAACTGCTGAAGAAAGAAAGAGGTGCAGTTGGGTGCGAGTTATGCACATGTGGCAAGAATCCTGAATTGCACAAAACTGACGATCACCAGGTTAATACAGCGTTACAGGGTAACTGGCAGGACTGCAGACAGACCACGACCCCGCGTCACAACAACCAACGAGGACCGCCATATCCGCATCTTACACTTATGTAACAGATTCCTCACTGTGACGTCATCTGCAGCGACTGGCCTTGGATATATCATCAGTTGTCACACTGTACGTCGTCGACTACGACAGTATGGTGCCAGGGCCTATCGACCAATCATAGGGATGAAATTGACGAGGCAACATCGACTTCGACGTTGTCGTTGGGCACGTTAGTTTTAACGTTGGCAACATCGGAACTGGCAAAGTGTACTCTTTTCTGATGAAAGCAGGTTCCAGTTAGTCAGAGCTGATGGCAGGACGTGCAGGAGAGAGAACAGCTTCGTGCCGTGTTCAGGATGGTTTGGGGCGGTATCTGTGGCCAATAGCGGTCAAATTTATTCACCTTCGTTATGAGCGGTCCTTTAAGAAATCGCACATTTCACCACTGTGATATTATCATGTTATTTGTTTTATTGAGTATACTCGTGTTTATTTATCGCCAAATTATTATACTTTCAAAATATAACATTTGCATCAACTTGTGTTTTGTGTGTTTTTTAAAACTTTGAAAACAAATCATTGGTATACTTTCTTTTGATCGTCAATTTAATTTCTGATTAAATTTGAGATACTTCTATATGTTTTGTCAAATGTTCTTAATTGCTGACAAAACCATATCTTAATATCCAAACATTACTTTGTTTATCATATTAAAATATTTAACAGTTAAATGCAATCACGAGCACCTATATCAATGACTCCTCTTTGCGTATAAATAAGTTATATATTAAGTGTCCTTCCTTGCGATGAGTTTCAGATGTTACCTGCTTTCGTTTTCCTGTACACGAATGGTGGTTGTTGTACCACGCTCAGTGAAAAATGTAACGTTTTATTTAAAGACGCACTCAACACATTGTATTTATGGTTATATGGCGTCATACATATGGTTAAGGACCACACATATTTTAAGAGGAAACCCGATGTCGCCACTTCATGGGCTACTCTTATGTCGATTAGCAGCAAGGGATCTTTTATTTGCGCTTTCCACAGGCAGGATAGCACAAACCATAGCCTTTGTTGAACCAGTTATGGATCACTGGTTTACACCTACCCACTGAGCCTTGCGGAGCACTCACTCATGGTTTGGATTTGGTATCTAGATTAAAAATCCCATGCCTCGACTGGGATCCGAACCCAGTACCTACCAGCATGTAGACCGATGGCCTAACCACCGAGGTCGGTACATACACAGTCAACGTCCTCCCAAGTGTTGTCTTTGTCTTCACCACTAATGTCACCATAATCTCTGTCATCTCGGAACGACTCATATAGTACTGTTGTGTTGATTAATACAGCGAAACGATGTTATAGTTGTGATGGTACAATATAATAACTAATATGATATTGTGACGTTGGTTAATGCAGCAGAATAACTAATAATGATGTGTTGGTTAATAGGACAGTGCGGCTAATGTGATATTACAACTGATATAGCATTGTCATGCTGGTTTATCTTGCGGAACGGTTGATATAGTATTGTCGTGCTGGGTAATCTAGATGAACGACAAATATAGTGTGATGTTGTTGTTTTCCAGCATACAGGGTTTATTGTGTTGACTAAGCCAACGGAACGACATGTTATTTTTAAGGTGGGCCATTCTAGTGAAGTAGTCATCTATGCTTATTTTATGTTTCAGGTCACTATGCCTCCAAGACGATCTCAGAGGGCCGCAGCTAGAACACATAAATATATCAGCAGACGGCCTAGGCAGAGTTTCGACTCGACGGAAACGCCCACCAATCCACCAGATCGCCCAATGCCTTTACCGGAGCCATCAAGACAGCAGCCACCGGCTGCTACATCAGGTTTGGTGGAAGGTATAGCCCGAGAAGAGGCATCATTGCCTGGAGGAATCGTGGTTGGTACAGCGGACCTGGCGGCAGAAATATTGCGACAGATGAGATCACAGGGTCTGGTGATGGCAGCCTCCCAGTATCGCTGATGCCCAAACGTAGAATCCAAGAAATTAAAACTATGGATAAGTGGACGGATGCATTTTCGTGTGAATTACGAATCCTTTAAAACATATTTTATTTGATAAAATAAATAATTTGTAATGTAAACCTGAAGACTGATTTAGTTTATATCTATCTATCTATCTATCTATCTATCTATCTATCTATACTTTTTAATGTAAAATTAAAGACTAATAACCCACCCCGTACTTATTGGTATGGTTCTCTGTATTGCGGCCACTAAAATAGACTCGCCCGATATTTTTAGAATTTGTATGCTCCCAAAGAACGTTATAAAAGGTGAAGTGTGATTGGTCAATATTTAATTTATTATTTACAGACGAAATGTTACTTGGACATTGGGACTTATTTTTAAATCACTAGCAGGATTTTGCAAATAAGGTTTTGATTGGTGGACATTAGTTCCAACTGGCTGTCGTTAGATCCACATGTAATAGTGGAGCTCATTTTAATTAGATTGCACATGTACCAGGGGTACCCAATGCAAATTCCAACATACATGCTCCATCTGTAGTGTAAACTGTCCCAGCAAAAATATGTCACCTAAAACAAACACAGGACACAAACCATGTTTCCCGTCGGCCAACAGGTACAAACCCTACCTTCGGTAATAACCGTGGATATATACATAAGTCCAACCCTGTCAATGTTAAGACTTTTGTCAAATATCTTGATGGGTATGAGAAAGATAAACGTTTAATGCTTAATAAGGCGTTCACCGAAGGTTTTCATATGAAGGGAGTCGCAATTTTAGAGATGCCAACAATTTAAAATCGGCTATAGATCTCCCTCATATTTTGTCCGAAACAAATTACAAAGGAAGTTGAATTAGGTCGGATTCAAGGACCATTTCGGTCCCCCCACCCCCTTTTCAAACCTTCAGTTTTCTCCCTTAGAACTCGTGCCTAAAACGAACGTAATGAATATAGATTCATTCATAATCTATCCTTCCCGGAGGGCCAGTCTATTAATGATGGTATCTTCCCGGAACACACGTGTGTACAATATCAAAACATAGATGACGCTATTCATTTGATACATTGTTTTGGTCCTGGTGCTTTGCTAGCTAAAACTGATATTGAATCGACCTTTCGAATAATGCCTATACATCCTACTGATTACGAACTACTGGGTATGAAGATTTATGAGCTATACTACTTTGATAAGGTTTTACCAGTGGGTTGTTCAGTTTCTTGTAAGCTTTTCGACGCAGTTAGTAATTAGTACAGCCTTACACTGGTTCATGATTAACACATTTAAGGTAGCTGGTATGGTGCACATTCTACATGATTTCTTATTCATCGGCCCGCAAAATTCACCAAAGTGCGAAAAATATTTAAATTATTTTCTGCAATTTTGTTCAATCACAAATATTCCTATCAAATCAATCAAAACAGTTGAATCGTGCACTACAATAACATGTTTAGGAACTGAACTAGATTCTCTCAAAATGGAAACCAGACATTTACATGATTTTTCGGTCACTATGATGCCAGATATTAGTACATACACTATCGTTTACACTTGCAGGATAATGTTTATTTTCTGCATCCAACAAAGTAATATATATCTCCAAAACATATTTAAAAGTTGGTTGACTTTTCCCTTTATGAAATAATCTCCATAAATTATTAGCCCATGTGTTGATATGTTTGTAACAGACTTAGAGAATAAACCCACTTGGAATTATTTACAAACAACTTAGTATAAACCACGTTTTTATCGATCATGAAGTTACTTACATTTGTTAGAGTGAGTCCTTCTACTTTACAATCTTGAATTATTAGATTACGTGTTATCCTTTCAAGTTTATTCTGCCAAATAAATGTAAAACAATAGTGTGTTTAAAGTGTTTAAGAGATGTGTTATAATTGGTATTATTAATTTTTTAAGAACAGCTATTCTACCTAAAATTTATAGACGTACTTTTTTAAATGACTTTGTAACTTTCAAAACATAAAACTAAAGTGAAATTAAATTTAAAATAGACAAGATGTGAGCGTGCTTAATATTGTTTGCCTCTATTTCCCACCCTATATGGAACTGTAATAACTAATATGTTTGTGTGCGTGTGCGTGCATGTGTATCCGTGCGTGCGCGCGCGCGTGTGTGTCTGTGTGTGTGTCTCTGTGTGTAACCTACCGAAAAGACATGGGTCGCAGTAGTTCCTGTCACAACCATTAAGATCGGTGTAACACCATGGTCCGGCAGAGTTGTCAGGGTTACGGCAATAGTTATCATGTAGCCCTTTGCCGAAGTCTCTGTAAAACAGACATCTTTATCATTATATGTTGCATTTATGAATATACTACTATTTAACAATATTGAATAATTTTAACATTAGATGTTTTCAATACATTTATGCCACTAATTTATATTTCTAATTTAAAATATTACTTATTGTTAATATTTTATGTTATATTTCTATTTATGACACTCATTTAAAAATAGTGCATATTGTTGATATTCAACGTTATATTTATACTAATAATTCAAAATACTAAATAGTGTTAGTATTGGACATAGCAGAATTTCCCATTCTTACCTTCACATGATAAAGCCGATATCCTACGTCATTAACTAGTCAGTCTCTATATATTTGCACATGCAGGGACGTAGACGTACTAGAGTAATAACTATACAAGTAAACATACCAAACTGAGATGAGTATTCAAAGGGTATGATACCCTTTGGCCATCGTTTGTCGGTAGATCCCACGACGAATCTCTTCCTACATTGTCCACTCATGCCAGATGATGACTGAAACAAAGAAAACATAATAATTAATAACTATGAGTTGAAAGAAGTATAAATAGGAAGGGGATGAAAGAAACCAATATATTCCCTAGCATGAATAACACACACAACAAACGAAATAGCCTTGAACAGTAATGCTTGCCAAATGGAAGGATACTCACAGGCAAGTCAGAAAGGTCATCATCGGGGTCAGGTAGTGGGGCATCTGGATGTTCTTTTCGGTATTTCGCGATCTTTGCCGCGTAATACATCAGAGCCAAGTAGTAATTTATTTAGAACTGCCGAATAAAAAAAATATATCAAAGATACAGGGACTCACCAGGACACCTTAGTTTGAATTTAATAATTTAGCTGGGACACTGGAGACAGACATTTTACAAACTAAACGCGAATGAAAGTAATGTATATTGATAAAGTGTTTAGCTTTGTTATAGCATGTTTCTAAATAATCTGCACTTACAAAAGTCCATGGGTGGGGTCCGACGAAACATCGAAAAGGTGTCCAGTGTCACCCTCATTAAAATGGACCATTCCTGTATGCACTTGGTATCAAAGTTCCTTTGGTGCTTTCTGATCTCCTTGTGTTTGTATTCTCCGACGCTTTGATGGTAATTTAGAAACGAAACAAAATAACATTTATCTTGCCCAATGCACCCGACAATTGAAACCTAGTACATTTTCTTATGTAATGCCGATTATAACTTATACTATGTAACAACTAGCGTCAGTGATATAAAGAACATTAATGCAGCCATTAAAACACAAAAAATACCACATGCAAGTTTTAAAGGAAGTTTAAACCGTTTGTGAACAGTCAATATAATATTGCACCTACACTATTACGGAACGTTCAGTGTCGTAAAATTCCTGATATGGAGAACTAAAAATAAATTAGCACGATCAAGATATAGTCTTCACACATAAATATTCTCTTCGAAAAATACCGGTTGATATCTTTTGCAACACTTATTGTACTTTTAACCGATATTGCAATCGGCTAACAGTTACAATATGTGGTGCACTTGATTTAAAAATGCATTCTGTTTCTGTTTATTCACAAAACTTACTACAATTAATATAAATGATACCACTGCGTAATATAGCAACAATCAGATGGTGAAGACAAGACAGAGACACACAAATATAGTGTGTGAGAAACACACACACACACACACACAGAGAGAGAGAGAGAGAGAGAGAGAGAGAGAGAGAGAGAGAGAGAGAGAGAGAGAGAGATCCACACAAAGAAAATAGAGGGAAATATACTCAAAGAAACAGGCTGGCAGAGAGAAAGTTGGATATAGAGGGTTAGTGAGACAGACACAAGAGAGACATACAAAGAAACATACAGAGATAGAGAGACAAACATAGACAGCCATACTGAAATACAGAGAGATTGTACATAAATGGGAGACAGACAGAAGACAGAGTGGAAGAGAGGCAGATAAACATATACGGGTCATTCTCACAACAGCTGCCAATTTCACATAGATACAACGCAAAGAATATTTTTTGCTGGAACCTTATATAAACTTCAGTTTCGACTGCCAATATCGTACTGACAACATTGCACTCAATTTTCAGATACTTTATTGGTCTCCACTGATTTTATCAAGATTTTCTGTTTTTCATTCGTTCTGGAGTTGAATTGAAACGTTCCGGAGTTGAAATTAAAGTCTCCAAAATTAAACTGCAAATCTACCATAATCTATGAAGAGGTGAAAGCTATTTTGTGCCAAAGTTTTCTACACTCCTTACCACCACCCAATAACACCATGGACTAGAGGACTGCGTGTAATACACATCAACAAAGGGAGGGCTACAGAGGACTGTGCAATACATGTAAATATAAACACGGTAGGTAGGGGTGGAGTGGTGCTAGAGAGGACTGTGTAATACACATACACAAGTGGAGGGCTAGAGAGGACTGTAATACATATCAACACGGTAGGTGTGTGTGTGTGTGTGTGGTGGTGGGGGGGGGGCGCTAGAGAGGACTGTGTAATACACATACACAAGGGGGGGGGGCAGAGAGGAGTGTGCAATATATATCAACTTGGGGAGGGCTAGAAAGGACTGTGTGTAATACATATCAACATGGGGAGGGCTAGAAAGGACTATGTGTAATACATATCAACATGGGGAGGGCTAGAGAGGAAAGACTGCATGTAATACATATCAACAGAGGGAGGGCTACAGGCATGAATTAATGAATTTATGTTTCAAGGAAGGATAAAATGAAATTAGAATTTTATTATTAGAAAATAGGTGAAAATCACAACAGTTCTAAACGTTATTGTTCTCCACTGATTTTATTGAGATGTTCTGTTTTTAATTCATTCCGGAGTTGAATTGTAAAATTCCGGAGTTGAAATTTTGCCACACTCTTTACCACCACCCAACAACGCTATGGAAAAACACTACCGTGTGCTTCACTCTCTACTCTGATAGTAACGAAAAATAGCAAGACACGTATCTCTTAGACAAAATCTTGTTAATTGTCCCCTCGGGAACGAAAGCGTGCAACTCCGGAACGAAACAAAAGTTCCGGAGTTGAACGTTCCGGAGTTGCA
>JAECMU010050894.1:0-15412 GCA_016106625.1 Dracogyra subfuscus | reverse complement strand
GCCTCCTTGATTGTTGATAACGCGATTTGTAACGTAAATAAATTTTAAAACAAAATGAAATATGGGTGTTTTAACACTTTTTATTCGAAATTGTTAGTGAAACAATAAATGATCACATACAGATCTGGGAAGGGCACGGTTGCAAACCAGGCAGGGCACAAAGGCATTTTCCTTGCCGTCGTTGCCGTGGTAAAATTTGATGCCTGTGATGTGATATATTTAATAAAAGGTACTTTTAATTTATTTATTTCATCTTTTAAAATATAAACTTAACATGTTGTCCACAATTAAGAAAAAAAAACATACCGACCTATAAACAGCATCGTTTGCTGGTTATATAATTTTGAAAGGGGTCTAGGTTAGTCGACCAGTTTTTATTTTAATGTGATGAAGCATGGTAATAATAAAATTATAGCTAATTCTGAATTTGAATGACATCAGTATTCCAATGATGCCACTTTACATCTCCTTACAATAACACTAAACTGGGTACACAACGTTTCTGTTTTCAGAATGCTGGAAAAATTTCAGCGCAAAAATTTTATTGAATTTTAATATTTTTTAACATTGTTAATGCACCTGGATGGGTTTGAAGAAAATCTTGTGATTAATTTTTTTTTACCTTTTACGAAATATGGATTTCATGTGAAATTACAGTAAGATATGCTATATTTATTGTGTACAAAGCCAAAAACAAGGGTGCGAAAAGTGACTGTCATCGACCTTAGAATGGACTGGTTTTAGGTCCACATTGTTGATGGTTTACATTAATTGATTGCAATATATTTAGCTGAAACATGTAGAATAATATTTTCATAAAAGTCGTATTCATATTTTTTGTTCTTAGGTAGTGCACGAGGCCTTTAAGTCAATACTTTTCTTAACTTTCTACGTCTCTCCGGACTAAGATGAACACAGTTTTGGACGTCGATGGTAGCATGGGTCCCTGGTGATTCGAGGTACTTAATAATTAAGTATATTAGTATATGTTAAAACTGCTTGGTAATTTTATTATAACTATTAGTTGAAGAAACATTTTAATTGTTACTTGAACTATAGTTTAATACATTTAAGTTGTAACAAACATTCTGACAGTACTGCTAAAAACAATATATACATATCCCCTACTGGACCCAAACCAAATTTTGTATCGCCTAATTTCAAGAGCCATAAATCTGTGAAACTTGATCTGTCACAGTAAATAATAAAGCTATATATATAATGTCAGCTAGATATTTGAGGCATTGTGAAATAAAAGTATATGGAAAACTACTTTTCTTATCTCCTAAATTCATGGGTCATAAAGTAGGCTATGTGAAAAATGTGTAAATTTGACATGAAAGCCAAACGTGATCTGTAACAGTTTATGATAAAACTATACACAATATTTCAGCTTGGTAGCTTAAAGCATTGTGAAAAAAGGTCCACAAAACTAGATGTGGGGCAGATAGACAGACGAAACCTATAATAATCCCTTCCGAATGGACCAAGCAGGGGACTAAAAACCTGCATAGTATGACAGCATACACAAGGTTCAAGACTGGGAGCATATAGGCATATGGGCCTCCCATTTTTGTAGCGTGGCAGGTCGGTGTTTGCCCGAATTAAACGAAAATGCCCAAATCTGAATAACAACATTTATTCATATTAGCATTTCTACCAAACAGCAATATAGGGCTGCAATCGAATCACTACACAGTTTTACATGGATTACAACTAATTTTGATGGTAGAATGATGGAAATACATGGTAAAAAGGTCTCAGGTTAGCATATTTTGGCCAAATATCTGTATCTTCTTTGAATTTGAGGTTTCGCTCCAGCACTAAGGGGGCAATAGCCTCCCCCCCCCATCCCGTCTCATGAATGGGAAAGAATAGATGTACTAGGAAGTTGAAAAAACATATGAAATACAAAGCTCAAAGCAGATTTTAGTAATTTCACTCCACTATTTATAACAAATAAATGTAAAAGTAACTGTAAATATTAAACTAAGGCAAAATAATAAACATGGCTTTAATTATAGAAATACATATAACAGGATAATACAAGAAAATGTTTTTGTTACAACAGACTACCTTTTCCAGTCTTAGCTTTCGCCACAATGCGTTCAGCTTCTTCATAAAACCCTTCATCTTCACTGTCGGAAGGTAAATCTAGAACAAACCATAAAAATAGGTTTTCAATATTCTATGCATAATACACATCACATTATTGGAAATCAAGGATGGAAATGTTTTATTTAACAATGCACTCAACACATTTTATTTACATATAATTAACAGTAAAAGACATCGAGACAAAGTACAAAGCGGTAATGGATGTAGAGGCAGGTAAAAAGACAACAACAAAAATTTGCTATTGAATTTAGTATTCCCAAAGTACACTTTCAACCTGGGTTAAAAACAAAATTTCTATTCAAGAGGGTTATTTAAAGTTTGGGCCAAAACGTAAGAACATGAGATCAGAAGGAATGTGCTAACATCTGTGTGTTGGGGACAGGGATGGAGCAGCAAACGTGTCTTCCGATATCAACGTAATAATAATACTGCAATGCAGTTTCACTTTGGGGTCTGCTGTACGAATTTCTATAACTCGAACTCCCTGAAACTTGAACTATTTCGTCGTCCCCTTCAACTTCGAGTTAACGAAGTTTGACTGTATATCTTATTGCATGACTGCAGCTGGGTGTGTGTGTGTGCTATATTAAAGTTATGAAACGAGTATGGGAATTATTTCATTCCCCGAGTGAGTTAGGGAGTATAAAACAATTCCTAAATGAGTTTCATAAATTTCATATGGCACTCCTGCAAATGTTATATTAATCTATTTATTATTCACAAACTATGATTTCGAACAAATGTTAAATATAATTGCAATTGCTTCATAATCGTCGTTAACAACATTCAGTGATGTCAATTACAGTGACTTGGAATGATGTCAATTTTCTAACTGCAACGGTCGCAAGCTTGCAGCTGTTATAATGACTCGTGATGTCAGAAGTGTGCCTAACAGTTTTCAAGGTATTGTTATAACTCAGGAAATAAAGATAGCCTGGGGAAAATATCGCATTTATGTAACCATTTTCAGGGCACAATATTTCATGCGAACCGTCGTTCTGTTTGCGCGTCGGTTACGCAAAATTAAATTTACACGCACCGCAAATTCAGTTACGTCGTGACCTGTAGACGTTCAGAAATTAAAACCGGTAGACTTCACGATTACAGGAAATTTATTCATGCAGATATACTACTAGTATTCCCGCAAATGTTTTTAGGTGGGTTTATTTTTTAATCTGCTGAATACTAAATTTTACATATCAGTGACAAATGGTAGCCTTTATTTGTTATTTATAAAAGAAAACTATTTGTCTAATCACCTGTCACAGACAGAGAGATCCGGCCAAGGCCGGTTCCTGTGCCTGTGACAGGCATGCGCTACAACAGCTTGCTCTGAATGTGAACTTAGAACTTAGAACTTAGTCTAATCATGCACCAGGGAATGGGCATTTTTCCTCCAAATGTATTTATTTTGTTTCAATACTGGGCTGATATTTAGTCATTTTACAATAGTGTTAACTTCTGCAAGCTGCAGAGGTTCTAAAAACAATATATACATGTCCCCTACCGAGCACAAACAAAATTTTGTATCGCCTAATTTCAAGAGAAATAAATATGTGAACAATGGGAAATTGCCTTAATAGTCAAACTTGATCTGTCACAGTAAATAATAAAGCTATATATAAAATGTCCGCTCAATATATTGAGGCATTGTGAAATAAAAGTATATGGAAAAAAACTTTTCTCATCTCCTAAATTCATGGGTCATAAGTATGTGAAAAATTTGTAATTTAAAACGAAAGTCAAACGTGATCTGTAACAGTATATGATAAAACTTGGTAGCTTAAAGCATTGTGAAAAAAGGTCCACAAAACTAGATGTGGGGCAGATAGACAGACGAAACCTATAATAATCCCCTCCAATATGGGCCAAGCAGGGGACAAGTTCATGAATGGGTCCATAGGCATATGGGCCTCCCATTTTTGTAATTGGGGGGAAGGGGCGAGGGGAAGAGGCTGGTTTTTTGCCCAAAATCTGAATAACAACATTTATTCACATTAGCATTTCTACCAAAAAGCTATATAGGGCTGCATCCGAATTACTATGCAGTTTTACATGGATTACAACAACTTTTGAGGGTAGAATGATGGAAATACATGGCAAAAATGCTCAGGTTAGCATATTTTGCCCGAAAATCTCTATCTTCTTTGCTCGAATTTGATGTTTCACTCCAGCACTAGGGAGTCAGTTGCCCCCCGGCGGCCAGTCCCGTCTCGTGAATAGGAAAGGCTAGATGTACTAGTAAGTTGAGAAAAACATACGAAATACAGAGCTCAAAGCAAATGTGAGTAATTTCACCCCACTATTTATAACCAATAAATGTAAAAGTAACTGTAAATATTAAACTAAGGTGAATTAATAAACACTGCTTTAATTATAGAGGTGCATATAACAGGATAAGACAATCAAATTTTACTACCTTTTCCAACTGTAGCTTTCGCCACCATGTGTTCGATTTCTCTATGAAAGTCTTCATCTATTCCATCGTTTGGAAACTCTAGAATAAAACAAAACAAAATAGGTGAACAAACTCCAATTGCTACATCTGGACTTTGGACCAATGGGACAACGTTATATTGTAATGACAAATTATATATATAACAATTAAGACCAAGTACATCTTTAAATTATTGCTTAAGATTTCAATTATGTATGGTTCTGAGGAAAATATAATCCAGTTATATGATATACATCAGTGCATGTATCAGTGTATGGTTCGGAGGAAAATACAATCCAGTTATATGATATACATGATATACATCAGTGTATGTTTGGAGGAAAATACAATCCAGTTATATGATATATATGATATACATCAGTGCATGTATCAGTGTATGGTTCGGAGGAACATACAATCCAGTTATATGATATACATCAGTGCATGTATCAGTGTATGGTTCAGAGGAACATACAATCCAGTTATATGATATACATCAGTGCATGCCATGAAATCTACCTGATAAAGAACATATAATGATTTGTTACTTACTCTATTTATTTGTAATCATTTTCCACATTAATAAAGTTTGTTTGTGTTGCCTTAATCAATCAACAACTTGATACGTGCTTACATCAACTGAAGGTTCAAGTACGTCTGTCTTGGGCATATTCTCCGATGTGTACAGGATGGGAGGTAGGGGGGAAGGGCAGGGTTATTGGTGTGGTTAATAAGGCGATGTAATTTACTATATTAGGGGAACAAAATTCAATAATAAACTCAAGACCTAAAAAGGATCAAACGGATTTATTATTATTATTATTACTTGAAAATAGAGCGGGTGCAGCCAAAACAAATGAAGTTTTAGTACTCATGCCCCTTGAAACCATTTCAGCAGTAGTAAGGAAAGGAAAGGAAATGTTTTATTTAACGATGCACTCAACACATTTTATTTATGGTTATATGGCATCAGACATATGGGTAAGGAACACACAGATGTGTAGAGAGGAAACCCACTGTCGCCACTTCATGGGCTGCTTTTTTTTCTATTAGCAACAAGGGATCTTTTATATGCACCATCCCAGATAGGATAGTACATACCACAGCCTTTGTTGAACCAGTTGTGGAGCACTGGCTGAAATGAGAAATGGCCAGATGGACAGGAATTGATCCTAGATTGATCGCGCATCAAGTAAGCGCTTGTACCACTGAGCTATGGCCCATCCCGTAGCAGCAGTAAGTGCCAAGGTTATAAAGTAAGACAGGGTTCACCATGTAGTTTACGGTATGCAAAGTGGCTACAACATTCAGTCTTTAGCCGATACAATTTTCTTTTAATTTAAACATCACCACTAGAGCACATTGATTTATTAATCATTGGCTATTGGTAATTTTGACATTATAGAGAGAGGAAACCTGCTACATTTTTCCAATTAGTTGCAAGGGATCTATGCACCATCCCACAGACAGGATAGCACATGATCATTGATATATACCAGTTGTGATGCACTGAGAATGAGAAATAGCCCATTGTGCCCACTGATGGAAATTGACCCCAAACTGACTGCCCATCAAGCAAGTGCTCTACTACAGGGCTACATCCCAATGTTTTCCACATTTTAATAATTTTCAAGGAAATACTCAACATATCTGAAAACTGGCTAAACCAATTTAAAAAATTACTAAGAGAGACCTGGTAATGGTTAATAGATATTGTAAAAAGCAACATTAAAACCTCTATCTGGAAATATTAACCAAATATTTGGTTAAACATTCAAGTAATATTAAAACATATACGTGTACATTAGGTTGAACTGCATTAATTTAAAAAATATAATTTAATTAATACAAAAATATAAGTCATTTGAATAGTATAGTAATAAAAACATATACATGGCAGTTCAGCAGTTAAACAATAATTCTGTCTAGTAACAGGAACAACAAATGTTCTTATCTCCCAAGTTCAAGGGACATAACTCTGTCAAAATGGGTAAATCGTCATGAAAATAAAACTTGATCTGTAACAATACATTATAAAGCTATACCCAAACGTTCAGCTCAATATCTCAAGGCATTACTAAACAAAAACATCCAGAAAACTAATCACCTCAGTTCAAGGGCCATAACTTAAAAAATTGGTAAATCGCCATGTAAGTCAAACTTGATCTGTAACAGGGTCTCCACGAGTACTCTGGCACAGGCCGAGTCTAGTTATGACTCTTGCCCGTCCACAGGACTCAAGTACTTGTACAAGGAAGAGTACTAATTTATTTATTTTCATAATTTTTCCATATGTGCTTGCCACCAGTTACATTATAGGGCTAAGAGATAATGAGACATGGAGGGTAGGGTCTCCACAAGTACTCGAGTATTTTGGTACGGGCCGAGTCTAGCAAGACTAGAGTCCGTTCACAGGATTCGAGTACCAGTGCACACGAAGAGCACTCTCATTTAATTATATTTTGTACGTAATTTTGCCATATGTTTGCCACCGGTTACATTATAGAGCTATGAGACATGGAGGGAAAACAAAAGCCACAGTGTGGAAATGTAATATAATGGGCCAATTTATCAATGGCATGATTTGGTATCCATGTTCAGCGCTGTAATTAAGATCCATAATGCTATTTTACTTTATTCCTTAGTCTCATTATTATCTAGTGTCGGGTCCGGGTCGAGTTAGGCCCTAGAGTACTCAAGTCCAATATTTTGGAGGCCCTAACCTGTAACAGTACATGATAAAAGTATACAGAATATCTCAAGGCATTTTGGGAAATAAAACATATTTATGTGGGACAGAGTCCCCTCCAGTTGGACTGGTAAGACTAATAAAATAATAAATTGCAAACTTTACTGTTAAATGATCTGTAACGTCCCAGGCAGTCGCCTAAAAAATAAAATAAAATCCATGTTTATAATATCATATTTAAACCATTTCTTATATACAGAGCTAGATGGTCAGCATGAAATTAATTAAACAATTATCAAAGATGTTTAAAGTTGAATATATGTGTATAAGAATAGAGATAAGACAAAACATTTATAGTTCATGTGTTAAAGAGTTAAAGTTTGTTTTGTTTAATGACACCACTTGAGCACTTTGATGTATTAATCATCAGCTATTTGATGTCAAACATTTGGTAATTTTGACATAATAGTTTTAGAGAGGAAATCAGCTACAGTTTTACCATGCTGTAAGAAATGAATTAAGACTAAAGCAGAGATTCCAGAGGATATTAAGTGTAAACTTATTTACACTAAAATCTCGAAAATTAATACATAAATGTTTATAAAAAAATTTAACGATTAAAGGACCAGAGCTGCTGTTTAAAAATGTGTGAAAGTACATGGAATCGTGTGTTCAAACCCATAACCACCTAGTAGGGGCACTTATGATCTGGGCTGTTTGTGGGGGGTTTTTGTGCTTTTTTTTAACACACCCTCAAATTATTTTCTGGCAAAAATCTTGCACAGTAAACAACTAGTGGGCCGGATTTAGCTGAGTCGGTTGAGTGCTCTCCTGAGGTGCTTGCGTCACAGGATCGAACCATCTCGGTACATCCATTCAACTGTTTGTGTTTTTGTCTCATTCCAACCAGTGTACCACAACTGGTCAAAAGGCTATGGTATGTGCTATCCTGTCTGTGAGAAAGTGAATATAAAAGATCCCTTGCTACTAATGAAAAAATGTAGAGAGTTTCCTCTGATGACTGTGTCAGAATTACCAAACATTTTGACATCCAATAGCCGATGATTGATAAATCAATGTGCTCTAGTGGTGTTGTTAAACAAAAACAAACTTTAACTTAAACAACTAGTGTGTAGTCTCATCGTGACTTCAATGTTAAGAAAAAACATGGATGATGGTTTCCACACAGACACTTGGATGAACTTTAACTGGTGTCAGGATCCAGCTCAGATGGCCGGTAGAGCACTACTGAGGTGTATTGCACCTCAGTGGATCCATTCTCTAACTGGTTTCTATTCTGCATCCCAAACTGTATTCTACAACTTGTATGTGTATATCAAACTACATAGTATGTGCTGTCCTGTTTGTAGAAAACGTGTCTATAAAATATCTGTTGCTGCCAACTGAAAAATATAGTGCTTTTCCTCTAAGACTACGAGTTAAAAATGATCAAATGTTTAATATCCAATAGTCGATGATTAATAAATCATTGTGCTCAAGTGGTGTCGCGAAAACAAAATAAATGTTTTAAAAGTTGGGTTTTGTTTAAAACCACCACTAGAGCACATTGATGAAACCCGTTATATTTGTCCCAATGCAGCAAGGGATCTTTTATATACACTTTCCCACAGACAGGAAAGCACATACCACAGCCTTTGACCAGTTGTGATGCACTGGTTGGACAAACACTTTAACCCTACTCATATAATGTACCACCTACATGTATAACATGAACTCTACTGTACAACCCATCATATTTTTCTCAAGAATTAAACAAGAATGTGTGCATTTATTTATTTACATTTAATTCCTGAAGAACTATGTATTAATTATTTTTTACATCTTAATGTCAACTTAGAGTATTTTAATTTATACTAAAACATTATGCTAAAATATAGATTTTCTTAAAAACCTTTTATTATTCAAATTATATAACATACCGGTAACATAGTCCTGTCTTAATATATTACAACCAGCAGTAAAAACAATTATATGCCACACAACCAGAGTTCGAGATTAAAAATTCTGGGCAGTATCCCAGTTGGATACTAACATTTCAAAATCTGGTATCCCACACCTGAGAATTTAGTAACCCACTTAAATGAAATTATTCATAAATAACATTTTAACAAACTTGGACGACGCTGTTACTTAACTTCACCAGAAAATTACTACTTTCATTGTTTCAGCCAAAAAACCCAAAACAAATGTAGGATTAAAGAAACCAACAACATTATATGTTATCCCGGTGGGATACTGGGTTACTGAAGTTTGGTATCCAAATTAAATTCTGGTATCCCCAGGATATCCGGATACCATTAATCTTAAACACTGACAACAGATTTATTTACTACTAACCCAACTTTATACTTTATGTGAATTTGTTTAGCTGGGTTTTTTTCTCATTGTATGTTTATCCTATTTTATGTTAAAATAAAGTTATCACAATAAAGGAAGGCCTATGTGCCATTTGTTATAGTGTGACTTTTTAAAGTTTTGATCTCTAATATTGAAATAAAGCTTTTAAAGGCTGACAAAAGCAAAACAGAAAGTAAATTGTTAACTGTACCCATACCATTACTATTATCTCACATTGGACTTTGGAATTTAGTCTATTTAATACCATTGTGTCAACAGTTGGAAGTTGATAACCACAGTACAGTGTTTGTTTTATTTACCGACACCACTGGAGCACATTTATGAATTAATCTTCGGCTATTGATGTCAAACATTTGGTAATTCTGACTTGTAGTCATCAAAGGAATCCTGCTACATTTTACCTCCCCCACCCCCCAGTACAATGAGTCATTTAAAGAATTAAAGGTCAAACCCTGGTACCCAGCACTTTATTGATCCAAGGGGTGGGATATATCTCAGTCAGAAGAACCCTTGCCTGGTATATCAAAGGGTGTGGTATGTGCTGTCCTGTCTTTGGGAAAATGCATATAAAAGATCCTATGCTACTAATGGAAAAATGTAGCAGCTTTGATCTCTAAGAGTATATGTCAGAATTACCAAATGTTTGACATTCAATAGTTAATGATTAATAAATCAATGCATTCTAGTAGTGTTGTAAAACAAAATAAAATTTAACTTTTATTTTAATTTATCCAAGGTGTTTGATTATAATCAATATTATAGGCATCAATTAATTCGTTATTTTTTATAACACATACCCGGTAGTGTTAACAAGCAAATATCCAATAACATTCCAATGACAACCTTCAAAACTTTTCTTGCCATTTTAAATTTAAATAGTGGGAAGCAAAAATGTATTGACTTAATGTGCACCTTACACACACACACATACACACACACAGAGAGAGAGAGAAAGAGAGAGAGAGACAGACAGACAGAGAGAGAGACCGAGACCGAGACAGAGAGACCGAGACAGAGAGAGAGTGAGTGAGTGAGTGAGTGGTGTTGTTAACCAAAACAAATTTTTAAAACCCATGTGGGTTTTTTTTTACTTACCTGCCTGGGACGTCACAGTGCTAGATATTATGCTGATCAGCAAGGCTATGTCTGGAAATAAATAAAATATACTCTTTAAAAAAAGTAGGGAAATTTAAAATGCAAATGACAATGTCATTACCTATGACTGGAACAAAGATCAGCTTTTAAAAATTACTGCCAAGGAAAGAACGTTCATGGCTGCACAACCTAACACCCAAACACATACAGCCGAAAATGTGCAGGTATAACACGCAGTAGTCCCGCACACGTGGGTAGGGAGGCATCCGCGATTTTGATACTTCACAGAGCGGTCGATGATTTGTTTGAGTGATTACTACTTTCATTATCAATTAACCTTTATTCTTTGGATTATGCATTGTTAGTCTTTGAATTAGTGATGCGGCATGTACAATATGAAGAACGCCTTACAGCTATTGGCATGCTTCAAACTTGTTGAATTCAGCGTGACGTAGCCAAAATGTTCAATGTTTCGCCGTCTGTGATCTGCAAACTATAGAACAGATACCTGTCTCAAGTTCAGCCAGCACATGTTTCGCGAATGTTCGCGAAGTATTTGATTGCCATACTAACACCCACCCTTCCCCATCCGCTAGCCTTACAACCTCGCGACACCTGCTCGATCTGACACTGTGTAAGCAACATGCAGAGTGAACATTTGAGCCAGTGTATGAGGTAATCCCCAACATTAATCTTATACTGGCAGCTGATCGAGTGTTTTCAAACTCAAAATAAACAGGGGCGATAATTCTGTGAAAAATGGGTAAATTGTCGGGAAAGGTGAACCTATCAGTAACAGTACAGTGTACCCTCGATCTATCGCCCCCCGATTTAACGCCAACCTCTGCTAACGTCTAGCTTCGTTAAAGTACCGTTTTCATTCAGGTTTATTTCCCTCGATATACTGCCACCCTCGGCATCCACCATCTGCCAAAGACATTTTGGAACCAAAGGAGATTTAGGCATAATAATTCCCTCTGTATTACCGCCATTGGTTTGATCATCGTGACAAGATTACAAGAAAACGTATGATAAATCCTAATCCCATTTAACTGGCAATACACAGTCAGTCTGTGTTGCTATTGCGTAGCTATTGTGTAGCAATTAACTGACACATATTTAGGCAGCGCAGTATTTGTGTCCAATTAACACTGGCGGTACAAGACCAATTAAACGCCAGTCTAAGGACCACGCGATATAGGGGTGCATTCAATTGATTACTTCACTCACGGGTCGTTAGGTCGGCTCTTTTTAAGTCTTGGCAGCAGTGACTCGAATTTAATTAATAAACAGACTTCAGGTAAGTGTTATTATGTTGAAGCATCAATAGAGCAGGGCCTCATATAGATGACGGTGATTCGTTTTGTCGAAGAAATCAACATTCTGTTGATTCCAACATTAACATTTTGTCATCATTCCAAGCACGATTGAATGAAATAATTGTGTTAGGTGCTCAACAAAAAAACATTATGGACTTTTTTTTTAAAGATTAAAGAACATTAAATTACTTTCACAAATGACTGGATACGCTTGTATTACCTGGTTGTTGTTTTTATTGTTATTTATATTTGTACATGGACATGTCATTTTATTGATATATTTCAACTTGACAATAAAATGTTGTTTAATAGTAAACCCATGGCACCCTCACTACATCGCCAACTCGATATAACGCCAAAATTACTGTGGTACATAAGTGGGCGATAGATCGAGGGTACACTGTACTTAACAAAGTTATATACAAAATTTAACGTCAATATTTTCAGGCACTGCACAAGCAAAGTCTGGAAAAGAAATTTGTGTATCTCTTAAATTCAAGGGCCATAACTGTGAAAAATGGGTAATATGACACGAAAGTCCAACTTTATCTGTAAAGCTATACACAACATTTCAGTTCAATATCTCAATGCATTATAAAGAAGGAAAGAAATGTTTTATTTAACGATGCACTCAACACATTTCATTTACGGTTATATGGCGTCAGACATATGGTTAAGGACCACAGATATTGAGACAGGAAACCCGTTGTCACCACTTCATGGGCTACTCTTTCCGATTAATAGCAAGGGATCTTTTATTTGTGCTTCCCACAGGCAGGATAGCACAAACCATGGCCTTTGTTGAACCAGTTATCGATCACTGGTTGGTGCAAGTGGTTTACACCTACAGCCCTTGAAATTCGGATACGTTTGCAGTTAAGTGCCATCGAAAATCAATTTTGCAACAGCACTACAACGGCAATTTTAAAGAAAAGATTAATGCTGTAAAAATTATTCATATCTGATCCACTACTGTAATAATATGTTAAAACATAACATCTCACAGTCTTCGCCATGAAAGGCAAGCGATCGCTCGCGCTCGCCTCCGCACACACCTCAAATGTTTAAGACGAGCGGCGTATCGATCGCCTTAAATTTTAGCTATGATTTTGGTTTTTCCGCCCCGTGGTGTAAATAAGCGCTATTTGCATGTCCGTGAGGCCAGTCTACTATTTTGTAAGGTACTGCCAGTTGTTTCTCGCAAAGTTAGAAAACGCAATTAAATCAAATTAAATAGTGTTTAAGACATGTTCCATTGTTGATACGAAATGTTTGATTACTAGCGACAACAAGTTTTAAATTTTATTAGTAGTGTTTTGTCGTACCGGTTAATGTTGTAATCTAGGTCATGTGGTTGAGTTCATTTCTACGAAGTGGGTACATACGTGAGGAATACATATTGTTTCTCACTTACATACAATCATTATTAGCTTAACCTTCTACGTTTACAGATTATATTTCACGCATATTTAATGGCGAAATTATAACTCATATCTGCTATATCTATTGATATAATATAAACGCCAACATGATACATTCCTCCGCCCCTTGCACAGAAATACAACTCTCAAAACCCACGTGAAACTGAATGAGCATTTTTCATTTCAACTTATTTTCGTGCTTATATCCAATTAAGGTTCAAGCACGCTGTCCTGGGCACACACCTCAGCTATCTGGACTGCCTGTCCAGGACAGTGGGTTAGTTGTTAGTTGGTTAGTGGTTAGTGAGAGAAAAGAGGGTGTAGTTGCCTTACACCTACCCATTGAGCCTATAAGAACTCGCTCTGGGTTGGAGCCAGTACCGGGCTGCGAACCCTGAACCTACCAGCTTGTTGTTCGATGGCTTAACCACTGAGCATTTTTCCACTTGACAATCAGTCGCGAGCAAGTGTTTTGATAGCAAAAAATCCGTTAAAATTGACAATGGGTAATAAAGACAATAACCAACTCCCTACGAGGAACTATGAATTATCT
Organism: Dracogyra subfuscus; assembly: GCA_016106625.1. Classification (NCBI taxonomy): domain Eukaryota; kingdom Metazoa; phylum Mollusca; class Gastropoda; order Neomphalida; family Peltospiridae; genus Dracogyra; species Dracogyra subfuscus. The sequence continues at coordinate 1,401 of JAECMU010050894.1, read as the reverse complement.
GTCCCTCGTGAATGAATGTTGTAAAACCCTCACCAAAGGCTTGGGTTTACAACATTCATTCACTCGGGACAGTTAATTCATAATTCCTCGTAGCTCGTTAGTTATTCTCTAATTATATCCATTTCCGTGGATAACTTTATATCAAACACAACATTTATTAACTGTAAAGAAAAGAAAAAAAATCTATTGCAGTGTACCCTTGTTACCAACATTTGACTGCACAAACATAAAAAATTAACTGACACAAGTTCAACTTGTGTCACACGTTTATATATAGCTAGTAATTCAATTGGTCTTTTCGTTGCCTTCCTGTGACATGTTATTTTAACATGCATCGTGTGGGTTGACAGGTCTGAATAAAATTCAAAAAAGTAAGTAGGGCCTATCTAAATACAAAACTTTACAAACCTCTAAAACCATTAAGACTTATAGTTTGTAGTTTTACACTACATACTAGTAGATATGGGACAGGGCCGTCTTTAGATACGATACCTTAGCACTGATGTAGGCGAAAAGTTTCCGTTACAATACCGTAACTTGGCAACCGTGTCTACTATATTTAACACACTCAATACGGTTAAAATTGCAACAGTTAAAAAATATTAGTTGTGGATATTAGTCAAATTAAAAGAGGCACTACTGATACTCATGTCTTGTTGAAGTTCAACCTTAACAGGTAACTGAACACCAAACTTGAATATTGAATTCACACTGGCACTTGACACAGATTAGTACTGTAAACTTGAATTAAAAGTTAATAATAAAAAGTATACTGGTAAACTTGATATATTTCCGCAATATATTGCTCATACTCTCTTCATATCAGACAATTGTATTGCCACTTAACGTGTAGGGATCGAAATTTTTGGTATATGTAAACACACGTTAAGTGGCAATAAATATGTGATGTTTGAAGAGAGTATAAGCAAAATATTGCGGTAATCTATCAAATGTACCTATATACACACCACATTTCGAATTTTACTAATCTGTGTCAGGTGTCTACAGGTGCGAATTCAAGATGGCGCCGTCACTTCATGATCTCCATGCCAAATTGGAAAAACACATCTACCAGGACATTGATGCTAAATAATTTACAACAATAAAAAGCAGAAATCAATGCCTGCAGAGATGAAAGGTTTCTACTAAATGTTTTTAAAAACCTGAAACATTAAGACATATTTTTTAAACAAAAAGACTGCACTATCAGCCTTCCTTTCTCCTCTACTGCAGACCCGTTTCAGTGTTTTATAAACACCACCTGTTGAAAGATTTATGAAAAATACAGAAGTTAACCTAAATGCGCACATCAGTGTTTTCTTTTAAAAGAAAAACAAACAATATGAAAGTTAACACCTATTGTATTTAATACCAATAATATCCGTTTGCGATTTCACCTGT
>JAECMU010050857.1:0-11272 GCA_016106625.1 Dracogyra subfuscus | reverse complement strand
GAGAGAGAGAGAGAGAGAGAGAGAGAGAGAGAGAGAGAGAGAGAGAGAGTTTTTGTGAGGATATTTCCTCGTTCCATCGTCACAGACTCTTATTTCATTGTATTGTAAATTTATCCAAATGTACCGGCCTCGGTGGCGTAGTGGTTAGGCCATCGGTCTACAGGCTGGTAGGTACGGGGTTCGGATCTCAATCGAGGCATGGGATTTTTAATTCAGATACAGACTCCAAACCCTAAGTGAGTGCTCCGCAAGGCTAGATGGGTAGGTGTAAACCACTTGCACCGACCAGTGATCCATAACTGGTTCAACAAAGGCCATGGTTTGTGCTACCATGTCTGTGGGATGCGCAAATAAAAGATCCCTTGCTGCTAATCGGAAAGAGTAGCCTATGAAGTGGCGACAGCGGGTTTCCTCTCGAAATCTGTGTGGTCCTTAACCATATGTCTGACGCCATATAACCGTAAATAAAATGTGTTGAGTGCGTCGTTAAACAAACCAACCAAAAAAAAACAAAACAAAAAACTAATTCTGAACTGGAGACAATATTAGGATGCGAACCCAGTATCTACCAGCCTTAAAGCTAATGGCTTTACCGCCAAGTGACACGTATTCGTTATTTATTGGACTGATTCACTGAAATGATCACCAAACGGAACTTGTATCTTGCGGGCAGGATAGCCAATTACAGTGTTTATACGTTTGGGAATCCCCAGTCTAACGACCTGCGACGAGATCGAAAACCTGTCCAACTGCATCAATGTTTTTAATAGACTTTTATCAGAACTGCATCTTACATCACTATTAAGTACGTCGGCAAAACGACGTAATCATTTATCTGTAAATAAATTTAAAAAAGTGCAATACTATTTTATCTATTTACATAATATATAAGATGATTTGATATTATATGATATATAGAGGATAATAAATTAGTTACCAGTTATTATCAAATGTATGTCCCTCATGAAATAATTTACAGTTGGGGCAGGACGTAGCTCAGTGGTACAGCGCTCGCTCGATGCGCGGTCGGTCTGGGATCGATCCCCGTCGGTAGGCCCATTTGGTTATTTCTCGTCACAGCCAGTGCTTGGGCTAGTTCCTGGAGATTCTGCACTGGGGGTTCCATGGCTTTCACTCTGCGGCCCAAAATTCCCACAAATGTTTGACTCCTCGCTGGCCATGGCATCTGCTCAATGGCGTTTCTCTGCAATATGGATCGCGTGGCAAGTGCATGGATATCAAAATGTGGAATAACGTCGGTATCCAAAATGTCTGTTTGATAAATCTGTCCATTGAGGCTTCCACGCAAAACTACCAGGTTCAGCTAACAATCGTAGAGCTGAACCCCCGCACCATGACGGACTCGCCACCAAAGGGAACTGCCTCCTGTATGTTGTGCTGGTCAAATGCAGTTCCTCTAGGCCTCCATATTTGCGTTCTGCCATCAACAGCTTTCAATATGAATCGGCTTTCATCGGCCGAGGAACCCTGCGCCATTTTCTGATGTTTCATGCCACTCTGGCATGATTACACCACAGAAGACTGTCATGTTTGTGTCTTGGAATCAGCAGAGGTCTGGTGATAGGTCGCCGTGACCTCATTCCAGCAGCATGGAGTCTTCTTCTGACGGTGCTGGTGGACATCGATAGATACGGTATCCATAGGATGATTGCGTTGGTGACGTATTTTTGTCTTGTAAGTCGAACTAAGACACGATTTTATCTGTCATGTCATGTCATGTCATAGGGTTTAACTTGCACATTCAGAACAAGCTGTTGTAGACACTATTTGATCTATTACTTGTTTTCTTATATCGGTCTAATCTAGGTCGATCCTTAACCTGACCTGTCGCTGCTTGTTTTCGTACCGATCTGCTAACAACAGTGTGGCTAATATTCAGATTGGCACCAATTGACCAGAACGATAGTCCCGCATTTTTGATCCCTATAATTTTCCATTTATGATTATCTGTCGTTGTGCATCTAACCATAACTTTTTTGATGCTGGTGGTTGCCTGTTTCATGACGTGCAATTCCGGTACCAATATACACGTTCGCATTGCACGAGCTGAACAAGTGCATTTCACTGAGAACATGTTTTATTCATAATGAAATATTACATCGATTGTTATTTCAATTTGAACCAGGTGGTACTTACCTTTTGTAGATATATATATATTTACCATGCAACCAAGCTTCCAGTTACCTGCTAACACCTACATGATAATCTGACGTGTTATATAGTCAATGCCTGATAACATGTATGTGTTATCTAGTCATTAGGAAATGAATTCTGAGCATGGCAAGTCTACATGCCACCTAATTTAACGAACATTCATTTCCAGCAACTACATAAATACACCTGTTATATCTACCGTACCATTAGAATACTTTTTATTTTTCAAATGTCCCGTTTTAAATTAAAACTTTAAATGACAAAACAAAGCAGTTTCGCGTCGATGTTTACGACACATCGATAGCGGAAAGTATGTGCGCACAATCAAACCATTTCCGGTGGAAATTGATTTGTTTTGTCTGTGACGTATATCTGTGACGTATTTACGCCAGCTGCTGTCAGTGGGGGAATCTTTGTTTATTTTTTATGAAAAACAGTCAAAGTATGGTTAAAAAGGGTTGCATGATAAAAATAAAAAAAAACCCAGGTTACTACGTTTTGATATCGTTGACATTTGGCTCGGTTCGATAATGGTGTAACAGACTCGCTGAAGCTCGCCTGTTACCCCATTATCTAAACGTCGCCAAATAACAACGATATCAAAACGTAGTAACCTGGTATTCTATATATAATACCAGGTTATTAAGTTTTGATATCGTTGTTATTTGGCGAGGTTTAGATACCATTATCGAAACGAGCCAAATAACAACGATATCAAAACGTAGTAACCTGGTATTTGTTTTATCATGCAACCCTTTTTAACCATACTTTGACTGTTTTTCATTAAAAAAGAATAAACACACGATTCCCCCGTAAATACGTCACAGATATACGTCAGAGACATCAGACGAAATCAATTTCCACCGGAAATGGTTTGATCATGCGCAGATACTTTCCGCTATCGATGTGTCGTAAACATCAACGCGAAACTACTTATTTTGTCATTTAAAGGTTTAATTTAAAGCGCTGACATTTAAAGCGGCACATTTGAAAAATAAAAAGTATTCTAATGGTACGGTAAATATAACAGGTTTATTTATGTAGTTCAACATTGTTTTGTTGGAAATTAATGTTCGTTAAATTAGGTGGCATGTAGACTTGCCATGCGCAGAATTCATTTCCTAATGACTGGATAACACATACATGTTATCAGGCATTGACTATATAACACTTCAAATTATCATGTAGGTGTTAGCAGGTAACTGGAAGCTTGGTTGCATGATAAATAATATTATGAGTGTAGGTTGCTTAATATTAAGCCCTGCATGATATCACCAATGGCTATAACACCTTATGCATTTTACCATCCTTTCCGTAGCTGAGAGAGGCTCACGGAGAACGGTCTTTTTACTAATAAGTGGACCTACAGATCCCAAAACATATTCTAGCTTTTCAGGAGACATACAACACATATTGATGATATTTATAGCTATGAAATTGAAGCTCCCACACTAGATTAGGGAAAGCACCCTGTTACAATCTCCTAACTGTTACAGGTTCCCTAAATCTGTGTGTCTTTTACACGTGTATTAACTCTGTCTCCTATAGTCCATTAGTCCGTCCCGTCCTACAAAAATATTTTTTGTAAATAATTTCCGTTTGATTTAATTTAAGAAGAAAGTAAAACTGTTTTGGAAATAACAAACAACCCAACTAATTTGTGTCCAATTTAGAAATAAATAATATTCAGGCAATTTTCTGAATCAAACATATTATATATTATTGGTAGTATATCTTAATGCGGAGATGAATTTTACTTGTAGACAGTTTGATATCCTGTTTGTCTGTGCATGCGTGTACAAGTATGTTTTGCACCCAGTTCCAAATGTGGAATGTTTATATGCATTAAAGTTTATTTTATCTTATTTTGACATCTAGTTTTCTAAACATTACCTCCGAATCCCCGAAAAAACTTTGCTTTGACCCCTCAATCTCAGCCAACCTCTCCCAATGTCTACTTGCTTCCGCCGTGCCTGATTCGTAGTAAATTACATAGTACGAAAAACAAAAACGTTCCCTGTGGGAAGGATTATAAGTAATAGTTCAAATCTTGATTTGTTTAAATATTTGTTTGTGCAGACGTTTCATTAGTAATGCATCTCACTCATTTAACAATGACATGTTTCAGTTTGCAGTATCAAACAAAATAGAAAAACATGATCGCTTAAAGGGGCATTCCTGAGTTTGTTGCAATTTTTAAGATGTTATTGACTAATTTTTAACGATTGTAATTACATATCAGATATATTTTTATGCATAAAATATTAGTGGCTGTATATTAAATGTGTTCCTGATCGTTCTAATATTTGTATTATAGTCCATTTAGTTATGTAAATTTGCTGCCTTTTTTGCTCAAGTTGGATTTTTTTCATTTAGTTACCTCCGTAAGGGTGTCATGACATAAAAATCCATTGGTAAAAAAACAGAATGCTCTGTCATCCGATTATGGCAGCCATCTTGAAATTCAAATGGCGACTCTTTTAACATAACTGTCATATATTTCAGTTTCTGTTTATCACAGACACATAATGGGTTTTTTAAAGTGTTCATTTATGAGGTGAGAATATTCAAATATATGTTTCGTAGTAGTCTTATCAAGGCAGCCATCTTGAAATACAAAATGGCGACAATTTTAATATAATTGTTACATATCTCAGCTCCTTATTAGCATAGAAACATTTTTGGATTTTTTTGGATTTTACATTTTTGAGGTTAAATAACTAATAAATGTACTGCATTTTGGCAACCATATTGAAATTCAAAATGGCGGCAATTTAAAATATATTTGTCTTATATCTCAGCTCCAGGTTATCATAAAAAGAAATTGTTTTTCTAGATATATATTTTTCAGGTCACAGAATTCAAATATTGCATTATTAATGTATTTTCTCTTCTAAATTTTAAACTATTAATTGTGAACCAATAAATTTTTTGAATACCTGATTAAATATATTTTAAATATTTCAATTTTGAATTGGTTGGTAACAACAGTGACTTGTTGAAAGATGTCCCTCCCACAGTTCTACACCTGGATCCATGCATTATACATGAAAATCCAAAGCCACGTTTAAGTCCACATTATGAAGATTATAAACTTGGACAACATTCCAAAGAAGAGGCAAATGCTCAAACAACTGACCTACTCTGGTTGATATCTCAGTATATACAACGTTTAAGAATACAGATCTCCGAAATCGCAACACCTAGTGAAGCTTCAGAAGGCTTGTTAGCAGAGAGTGAAAGTATTAATCTTCAGCCTGATACATATCTAGAGCAAAACACCGAAGGATCAAAACATTCCCAACCCATACCTGTTTGGCGTGCATACAACTCGATGATACACACAGATCAGTCAGAGGACCTTTCACTAAATAGCAGCCATTCGTTGCCTATTATCAATGCTCCTGCTCATGAATGGGCTACACTTGTGCCAGTACTAGAGAATGTGTATCAACTGAACAAGATCACTTGTCCTGACAATTCAAGTAAGGTCATGGTAACCTTTGACATGGATCTTTACAAGAGAGCCCGCAACCTAGACTAATTGCATGAGAAGTACAGGGGTAAATGGTGGCTGCTACCTGGTGCATTCCACATTAGTTTGTGTGCCGTCAGATGTCTATGAAAAATAATCGAAGGCAGTGGCATAGATGAAGCCTGGTTCAGATCTGGAATGTACAGTCAAGTGATCATCAATCAAATCATCAGTGGGCCAGCTCTCTAAGGAAGCACAGGAAATGTTTGGAGCCACACTTGCTGTAGATACCAGTTGACACCATCTTCATTCTGCTGCCACAGTTGCACACCAAGAAGAAATAGTAAAACTGTTAAAAGCATGCCTGCAGCCACACAGTCTATTCAATAACCAAGCAACCAACTGCAGAATTTCATGACAAAATACGTCTTGCATGAAGAAGTCCAAACCAGTATTCTTAGCATGAAAACACGAGGATATACTGCTAAAGTTCTTTTCTTGAAAACCGAATATCTGGCAAGATGAATTTGTGGGATCATATGTCCAAAGTGAAGTTTTTAAACTGGGATGATCTTCATAAAAAAATTGCTTTGAAAAGCAAAACCAAGGAATATCAGCTAATATCAACAACATCACTGTTCTCTAGACTATTAGTCATTGCCAAGTCAGACCGTAATCTTGATTTACAGGCTGCTATATCCCATCATGAGTTTCACAGTGTTAACCACATCATTATAAAAACTGATGGTACCCTGAATCCTTGCAAAGGTAAAAGCGATCTTGTCATGGCTCTCATGGATGCAACACCACAGACAAACTGCATGTCCAAACAGTGACACAAGGTACCTTATTATAGATGGGCTGGTTGCAGTACAAAGACTCATGCATGCTGCCAAATTCATATTCTGCAATAATTTATGAGAGGCATTTCCTGTATTCATTGACTCACATTGATATTTGCTAACTACTATAGATCAGTACCAATCAAAGATGACAAGATATATTCCAGTCAATTTGGTCGTGGGGATGACTTGTATATTGATGACACCACTTCCATTAATGGCATCAAAAGATTCTTGGCTAGCAAAACCACAAAGGACCGTTTGACAATATATCTTGCAGATAAACTCATTCTCTTGTGTAAGAAGCCAGTGGTCACAATCACAAGAAAAGATGTTCTAACAAATGTACCATATTACCATTCCATCACTGGTGTTAGTACACAAGAAGAAGCAGACCCGCTCATGATTCTCCATGCACTTGAAGTTGTCAATGAAATACCTGGCAATGAGGTTGATTTCTACACCAAAGATACTGATTGCTGGGTACTTATATTGAGAAGGTTGCACATGCTCGGACCCAATACACAAATTATTACAGGCACAGGTATAACTCACAAACAGGTTAAATTGCAACCAATTCATTATGAGTTAGGTCCTAAAAGAGCCTCAGCCTTACCAGGGTTCCATGCAGTAACTGGAAGTGACACTACAGGACAAATCAGTGGTGTGGGGAAAAAGCGAGGATTGAAAGTTTTTATGAAAGCTCCACCTCCTATCATTGATAGCTTGGAATTGATAATGAACCATCCAGACAGGTCATTGAAAAGTGTGAAGAGTTTTACTGTATGTTACTCAGCTCGAAAGACATTTCAGCAACTGATGCATCTACTCTAAGATGGAAACAATTCAAAAGACTATCCCCTAGCCAAGGTGTGGAAAAACTACCACCTACATCAGGTGCATGGAAACAGCATACACGGAGGGCACATCTTCAAGCAAATAGCTGGGATCTAGACTTGGTTCTAAACCCTGAAATTCCAGATCCATGCAAACTAGGCTGGACCAAGGAGGATGATGTATTTGTGCCTGTACTCTCAGAGATTCAGGTTGCACCAGAAGCTGTAATAGATCTATTTCGATGCAACTGTGGTGTGTGCAAATGTGCCGGTAGATGTACCTGTAAGGGACACAATCTTGAAGTGTGAAGCTGACGAGGACTGTTGTAATACACATACTGTTACTGATGAATTTGATGCCTAATGCACAATTGAAAGATATGTGTTTTTGTTCGTTTATTCACACACAAAAACTTTCCTAATGTTATGAACAGTTGAACATTAATGAAAAGTCACACCAATTTGTACAGGTATGTGCCTTTAATTCACAAATAGCTCAAAATCGAAAGTAACAAAGTCATTAATTATACACTAGTTGAATTCCTTGACATCAAAAAGGTACTTGTAGAGACTAAACGTTTGTTTTTATGTTTTCTAGAAGCAAAGATATATGACAAATTGATAAAATAGCAGCCATTTTGAATTCAAGACGGATGTCTAAATAAGTGTTTGAATTTCAAGATGGGTGTAGAAGAAATGTTACCAATGGATATGTTTGATTTAGGTTGTTCTTCATTCCTAATTTCACAAACTTGTGTAAAACAGAACACAAGAACAATTTATATAACTATGTTTTGGCGGCCATTTTGTTTTGTAGTTTAGAAGGTCTAAAATTCAAAATTGACATTGGAAACTGATATATTTGAAATCAGCATATCTAAATTAAGTTAAATTAAGTTAAAAAGTTTGATTCCTCAAAATGACCCAATGATGTTCTATTTCTTGTGGAATTGGGAGTGTGACAGGTCATGACAAAATCCAGTTTGGGCTTCTTACAAATATTAAGACGACCAGAAACACATTGAATATACAGACGCTGATATTCTAAACAAGAAAATATATTTAATATCTAAGTTTAATCGTAGAAATATTTTTTAGTCGGAAACATCTTACAATGCAGCAAACTCAGGAATGTCCCTTTAATTAATTAATGAGGTCACATGTCATAATGGAAATCTGTTAGCCGCGCTAGTAGAAAAACTAGACGGTTAGCCGTGCGAAGATAACCGCACGTGGACATATAGGTCGGACTTTAAACTTTTAGACCTTCGTTCAAACGTTTATGTCGAAATTACTTTCTTTTTTAATATTATTAAATAGTCCGATCCTCTCTTCTTTCTCTTATTTATTTTTGGACTGTCCTAAAATGCCAAAAATTATATAAATATTCGACCGAACAGTCAATTCTTTTTATTTTTGGCTTGTAACCTTTTTCTTTTCTTTTTTAATTAATTCTATTAAATTTGTTTTACTAATTGCTATTTTCAAAATTCTGCCCATTTTCAACTACCTCCATCCCCAGACAGGCCACCGATCTTATCTAATTTCTTTTTGACCACCCGATCTAATATAGCGACCAAATTTAATGATTAACATTTTCTTTATTAATTAAATTAATTAGAAATGCGCATCAAATTTTTAAAGGCCCACTATTTAATTTTTGGATGTAAATGTTAAAATTGTTGGCTTAATTAAAAAAAAAATTCTGTCCCGGACATGCTCGAAACTCTAGTGGTATATGAGCATGGAATAATTATTCGCACTCGCACTAATGGAAAGACAGCTTTAAAGGGGCATTCCTGAGTTTGCTGCACATTTTCAGATGTTATCAATTAACAGAGACTTTTTAACGATTGTAATTACATATTTAATATATTTTTCGGCATAAAACATTAGTGGCTGTATATTAGACGTGTTTCTGATAATATTTGTACTAGGTTAAATTTCATCGTATTTCATAAAATATAGTTCTTTCGTACGTACACAATTATTTGAAGACAAAATCCAGTTTGGGAGTCTTACCAATATTAAGACACATTGAATATATAGACACTGATATTCTAAACAAGAAAATATATTTAATATGTAAGTTTAATCGTAGAAATATGTTACTAGTCGGAAACATCTTACAATGCACAAAACTCAGGAATGTCCCTTTAATTTTATCGCAGTTTCAATTAATGACCATATTTTGGAATGGTACACCTTTACATTACACTATTTTGTACAAACACGGTTAGATACTGAACAAAACATTTTCAACAGCAAAGTGACGTCATTCGAATACCGACGTCATTTAAAATTTAAAAAACCCAAAACAACTACCGTGCCTGTTTACGCGTGCCAATAGTACACTAGTTAGATATTGAGTAATTGTACAGTTATGACACGAGTAATATCTTACACTGGTGTGTAATGAGATATATGATATGATATGATATGATATGAAATATGATATGATATGATATGATATGATATGATATGATATGATATGATATGATATGATGACATATGACATATGATATGATATATGACATGATATGATATATGATACGATATTATATAATATATGACATCACATCACACGCGATAATATATGATGAAAAGCAAAGCAAAGCAAGCAAAAACCTACAGTGCAATACAATGCAATATAAAGTAATACAAACTATACCATTAGGATCCCAGCATTGTCCTGGACACGGCTATCATAATGTGTCCAGGACCGGGATTAATTATTGCTAGTGGTTAATACAAAACAACACTACACTATACACGACAAAACAAGACATGACAAACATAAATATCGTACAGTATATTGTGTTTAGAACTCCTTATATAATATAGATGTATTACCAAGTTACTAAACAAATTTTTAATTAAAATAAACACATGTAAAAACAAAAAGAAACTAATAACTTAAAATTAACGGATGGACAAATGAACGAACTAATACTAGTATGGCATTAAGAAAATAAGATAGCACTTTGTGGTGACAGTTTAGAAGACAAAAATCATTCTGTGTATTTAGAAAAGAAAATCCAATATTAATCTATATAGTTGGGGCACTGTTGAACTTTGCGAGAGTTCTATTGATTCTGCCCATATCAAATATGACAAAACGTATGGATCGACCTGTCTTGTGGTGTCTCATTAACCTCGAGGTGATCGTCCAATAAGATTCCAGGAATGTGGCTAGCCCGTATCATGCTCCCTGGAAACAAATGCGCTCTTTGCTTCCTGCTGCAAAACGTTCACCCCGCTATTTTCAGTGGAAGGTACATCATCAGACGGAGGGGTACGGAAGCTGCTAATATGCACCCTTTCAATATTATTTTTTTTTTTTTTTTTACAAAATATTTACCATAAAATGTACTCCTTTCAAAAACACCTGATAACGTGTATTGGTGGGTTTCAGTGATTTCAGTTATTTGTATAATGGCTTGTTTTATGTTATACTTATTTTTGTGCTTAAATCCAACTAAAATTCAAGCAAGCTGTCCTGGGCACACACCTCAACTATCTTGGATATTTGTCTAGTACAGGTCCCCGTTATACGAAGCGATTTTAGCCCTAAGATCAACTTAAGTGCATAGGGTAGCATTATTTAATGCAAATGGAGGGCATATACATGTGATTTGGAAATAACAAGACATTTGGCTTATATTGAAATTGGGGGAAAATACTCACATTTGATGTACACGACATTTGATGTACACGGTTTTTTGTTGGAACAGGGAATGTATAACACCTTTGTTGTACCAATCAAAAAACAAACATCGACAAATTACAAGGCATTGGCTTTGGTATTATACACCAATCGTAGAGCACCAGTCGTCGAGGTGCTGCGTTCACTGGCATAGCGAGGGAGGGGAAGAGGGTATGTAGGCCATCCCCAATCAAACCTTTATATATATATACATAAATGCATAGTGTGCCCCCCCCCC
>JAECMU010050800.1:6598-19103 GCA_016106625.1 Dracogyra subfuscus | reverse complement strand
CACAACTACAGTTTTAATCAACTCACAATATCGTCTCACTGTATAATAAGACCATCTACTAATATAAAATACAAACACAACTACAGTTTTAATCAACTCACAATATCGCCTCACTGTATAATAAGACCATCAACTAATGTAAAATACAAACACAACTACAGTTTTAATCAACTCACAATATCGTCTCACTGTATAATAAGACCATCTACTAATGTAAAATACGAACACAACTACAATTTTAATAAACTCACAATATCGTCTCACTGTATAATAAGACCATCAACTAATGTAAAATACAAACACAACTACAATTTTAATAAACTCACAATATCGCCTCACTGTATAATAAGACCATATACTATTTTAAAATACAAACACAACTACAGTTTTAATAAACTTACAATATCGTCTCACTGTATAATAAGACCATCTACTGTTGTAAAATACAAACACAACTACAGTTTTAATAAACTCAAAATATCGCCTCACTGTATAATAAGACCATCAACTAATGTAAAATACAAACACAACTACAGTTTGAATGAACTCACAATATCGCCTCACTGTATAATAAGACCATCAACTAATGTAAAATACAAACACAACTACAGTTTTAATGAACTCACAATATCGTCTCACTGTATAATAAGACCATCTACTAATGTAAAATACAAACACAACTACAGTTTTAATAAACTCACAATATCGTCTCACTCTATAATAAGACCATCTACTAATGTAAAATACAAACACAACTACAGTTTTAATAAACTCACAATATCGTCTCACTGTATAATAAGACCACCTACTAATGTAAAATACAAACACAACTACAGTTTTAATAAACTCACAATATCGTCTCACTGTATAATAAGACCATCTACTGTTGTAAAATACAAACACAACTACAGTTTTAATAAACTCACAATATCGCCTCACTGTATAATAAGACCATATACTATTGTAAAATACAAACACAACTACAGTTTTAATAAACTGACAATATCGTCTCACTGTATAATAAGACCATCTACTGTTGTAAAATACAAACACAACTACAGTTTTAATAAACTCACACTATCGCCTCACTGTATAATAAGACCATCAACTAATGTAAAATACAAACACAACTACATTTTTAATAAACTCACAATATCGCCTCACTGTATAATAAGACCATCTGTTAATGTAAAATACAAACACAACTACAGTTTTAATAAACTCACAATATCGCCTCACTGTATAATAAGACCATCTACTAATGTAAAATACAAACACAACTACAATTTTAATAAACTCACAATATCGTCTCACTGTATAATAAGACCATCTACTAATGTAAAACACAAACACAACTACAGTTTTAATCAACTCACAATATCGCCTCACTGTATAATAAGACCATCTGTTAATGTAAAATACAAAAACAACTACAGTTTTAATCAACTCACAATATCGTCTCACTGTATAATAAGACCATCTACTGTTGTAAAATACAAACACAACTAGTTTTAATCAACTCACAATATCGTCTCACTGTATAATAAGACCATCTACTAATGTAAAATACAAACACAACTACAGTTTTAATCAACTCACAATATCGTCTCACTGTATAATAAGACCATCAACTAATGTAAAATACAAACACAACTACAGTTTTAATAAACTCACAATATCGCCTCACTGTATAATAAGACCATATACTATTGTAAAATACAAACACAACTACAGTTTTAATCAACTCACAATATCGTCTCACTGTATAATAAGACCATCAACTAATGCAAAATACAAACACAACTACAGTTTTAATAAATCCGTAGGTTATCGCTATCAACTGTTAATTGTTCGTTCGCCCATTCGTCTCTGCATTGTACAGAGATACAACCCTGGTCACTTTTTACGCTTCTCTCATTCAGATTATATGTAGGCCTATATATGAAGACACACACACACACACACACACACACACACACACACACACACACACACACACACACAGACACACGCGCGCGCGCGCGCGCACGCACGCATACACATACATACACACACACACACACACACACACACACACACACACACACCAGTAAGCACGCATGTACGCGCGCACACACTGCTAAGTACGCATGCTTCTACGTTTTATTTGTATAGTTGTTCTAAAAACAATCTTATTGTTTAGCTGTAGATTTTTTGGTAGATAACTGCATCTCATAACAGGAATGTGCTCTTGTGGTGTTGTTTAACAAAACAAACTTTACTCATAACAGACATTTGCCTTAAACAGAATACGAATGTAATTAACGGTAAAATTGGATACATCAAAATTGTTCAATATTTCTTGACCTTGAACCCGTGATTCTGAAATACGTTGGGGGGTTTTCAGCGTAATTACATCTGTGTCGCTTAAATTTAGAAAGAAACCATATCTATTGTTGAACGCTACAATCAATTCTAACATTCGAAACAAGGTTCTTAAAAAATTAATAATGATAAAAGAAACAAAAACAAAAACACCAAAACTATGACGTCAATCACTTAGCGAATGTATTAGCAATACCTAGGTGTTTCCGTTATTATTTGATACCGCTAACATGCTGGTGTCTGTCAGACAAAGACAGCTGTGAATATGAACTTCAGAAATAGTTCATATCATGTCATATCATGTCATATGGTTTAACGTGCCCATTCAGAACAAGCTGGTGTAGCGCACGCCTGTTCATATCTCATTATCGACATCATCTTTACCCCATCTCTTTGTTAACATGCAATCTGAAATTGCAATACTGGCCATTCTGTTCTTATAACTGTTAGTCTTGCTCGTAATATGCTATGGACTGTTTGTGTTTATGTTATTGTTAGATGGATTTACATCAGTGATGATTAGAATATATGTTTAACGATATCCCAGACGAAAAATACATCGGCTATTCGGTGTTGACCTGTGGTAATCGATGATGGAGTCATAGAATAGACTCCATTCCTCCAATTATCACACTGGAGCATATATCTATTTGCATCTATATATACATACATACAAGCAAATAACTTATTTCTGATAAGCTAGAAAGACACTATTGTGTCCTCTTGGCCTAAACTATGTTTTAACAGACGTTCCAAAGATCATGGGGTGTGTGTCCAAGATTGATTACGCCTAAACCTTGGGTTCAAATGGGCATGCGTGAAATAATTCACTTGATTCCAATCAAATCAGCACAATAGCTTCCCTTTGTTATTCCCTAGACCGTACGTTACCCTAATTTCGACAGCACTGTTTTTAAATATGTTCATTTATTTCAAAAGAAACGTTTTCCTTTGTCGTTACAGCTAATAAACCTCTTTTTCTTTTCTTTTTCTAATTACAGGATCAGGATCATCAGACGAATATTTGAGTCTTCCCTGTGACTCGGTTCTACTTATATTTCTACTGGAAAGCAACAGCGTATATAGTTCGACGTTTGCTACCTGATGGCCACGTGCCTGTTATAAAACTATATTGAAATCTGAATCAGGTAAAAGTGATAAATACGTAAAACAAATATACCAATAGTAGTCAGAACAGGGTTTTTGTAGAGGCTAGAGTTGAGTTCACCCAGTACGATTTTAAATACTACATGTATTTAAGATTTTTTGTGGGGGTTTTGCTTTCTTCTTCTTCTTTTTGTTGGGGGGGGGGGAGGGGCTTGTTTGGGTTTGTCTTCCTTTTTTTGGTGTTAGGGTGTGTGTTTGTTTATCTATTTTCTGTCTTGTTTTCATTATTTCTCCCTTTTTTGAGGGGATTGTGGGCTTTGTTGTGTTGCTTTTTAGAAACACTCACTTGAAATCATATGGCCATTTCTGAAACCAATCAAGATTGTTGATGAACGTTAGCGTTGCTTGACGTTGAACGTGGTCTGGTCAATGGATATGTTGTAGCCTATATAGACTGCCCTCTAGGCAGTGGTGGAAATAAACACGGCTGACCACGTTTGCCTGGGGATGAGCTTTTTCCGCTATTAATATAATTCGTCTGATGGGTGGATATTTAAAATTTATTTTTACGATTAAGAATTTGCTATATATACCTTGTCATTACAAATAAACTTTCAGTGTGTAATTCTCGTTGGTGTATTTATTTTATACAGCACTATTTTTGTTTTTGGTTGTTGTTGGTTTTCTTCAAATATTAAGTTTTTAAACACTATATAGGAAATGAGACGAAACAAATAATAAATTTGATGATAATTAATTATTAAAAAAGTGAAAAAATACCAAAAGTATGATGAAAAGGTTCTGAATGATGTTAGCTTTTTTAATTATTGCTTCTCTTGTTTCTCTGTTTTTATCATCAACAAAATCTACTTAAACCCTGATAAATTGGAATTATTCTTCGTAATTCAAAAATATAGCTTTAGAAAATTACTACATTAATGGTTAACCATTTGAAACAACTGGCTCTAACACCAGGATTTATTTAAAAGAAAACCAAGAATCTATCGTACTCGACCCCAGTCTATTGGAAGTGACCAGATAATATCTATCTAATAAACGTATATGATTTGAATTTTGAATGATTTGATTTACAGTGATAGCGCACTATGGACGACGACCAATCAGAAAACAAAACTGATATTGTTTCATGTCACAGCGGAGACGGAACGCAAGAGGCAGACGAGACTTTGCGTGACTTGAGCTGCTCACAGACATCAGGATGCAGGCCGCTGGACAAAGATGACGAGAACAGCGCTGAGAGGCGATCGAGTTCCGGTTCGAGCCGATCGAGCGGCAAAATAAAGACGAACAAACTGAGAAGGAGAGGTGCCCCTTCTTCGCTGGAGGCATCTCACTGGAAGAGACTGAAGAACACACTGCGAGCCGCCAACGGGTTACAAACCATGACGTCGGAGAAAAAACGGATGGACATCCAGCGAGAAGATTCGTTCCTGAAGAGATTCTCCACGCGAAACCAACGAATACACCAGACCCCGCCTCCCGACGACGATCATGGGGTGAGGCAGCAGACCCAGAGTCGCAAACCAAAGCCTCCGCGCCATTTTGTTGCCCACTACAACGGCCAGTTCATGTTCTACTGGCTGGGGATGACGACTATCGCTGTGTTGTACAACCTCTGGTCGAGCATAGCACGCGAAGCGTTCAAGGAGATTCAGGAGAGCAGCCCCACTGCCTGGTTCGTGCTGGATGCCTTCTGTGACGTGGTGTACATGCTGGATATCTTCGTGCAGTTCAGGACAGGTTACTTGGACCAGGGATTGATGGTCTACGATTCGAAGAAGCTTGCAAAGCAGTACATGAGTAACAAACGCATGTTCTGTACGGATATACTCTGTTTGCTACCCCTCGATCTTGTGCAGCTTTATATTGGAATACACCCCATGGTTCGTTTCCCGCGATTCATTAAGGTATACAGAACGTTTGGTTTTCTACATATGTTGGAGTCTAAGTCAGCCTATCCCAACTTTATTCGTGTTGCTAACCTCACGCATATGTTGTTTCTTGGTTCACACTGGTTTGCTGCCTTCTATTACCTGATCTCAGAAGCAGAAGATTTCAAAGGGAGATGGTCATACCCTCGACCGGAAGGGGAATACGCAACAGTGACCCGGAAGTATTTGGCGTCCTTGTTTTGGTCGACCTTGACATTAACAACGATCGGGGATCTACCGCCTCCTGATAGCAACTGGGAGTAAGTAAATGTTTGATTACGTATAAATCACACTTCGGCATTGGGAAATTAGCAACTGGCATTTTATCCATTAGGTATATTGATTGTTATGTATTTTGATTTCATTGTCGACACGTTTAACACACTGTTCAATAAGTTCAGCAAACCAAATCCAATTCTTTTGGCTCCGTGGATCAATATTCAGTATCTTTTACCTAAAGTACATATTTATCAAACGTGTGTCAAATTCGAAATATCTCGTGGTGTTGACACTTTGTATTGATATTTCCGTCTTAGAATTGACCAAAGGCTGTGGTATATGCTTTTTTTTACAGAGAAGAAACACAAAAAGGTTTCACTGCTGCTTTTCGGAAGTAGTCTTTGTGGCGGCAGCGGGTTTTGTCTTATATATGCTTGTGTTGAACTAACTATATACGTTTAATTATACTAAAGCGTTGTTAAACCTGCATTTATTTCCTTTTTTAAAAGTAGTTCCAAAATATAATTATTATTTAATTAAAACGACAAAACGGTTCTTTGTTCAAGATCGTATCTCCGCACAGTCTAGTTTTGAGAAATCACTGCGCTGGCGAATTACTCCCAAGAAAGCATTTGTTTTACACACTTGTTGGTGAGAACACTATGCATTATTTTTGATAACAGATAGTTGTTTACACACGTAAGTGTGTTAACAATTGCAAAACATACGACTGGCTGCTCCTAGGTGATAACCAGGTCACCAATGTCATATGTCCAAATAAAACAACAACAAAAAAAAACAGCACGGTGGAAATCGAATATATTGTAACGCATAGTTAACCTGATAATCGTGTGCAAACTGTTATAAATATCTTTTAGTCGATAAAGATATTAAAATTTGTTTAAAACCTGGTTTTTGAGAATGTGTAAGAAATAGAATAATACATTCGCTTCCGTTATATACCATTTATCTCACAACTCGTTGTTTAGAAACGTATCAAACTCGCTTTCGCTTGTTAGATAGATGTTAAAACAACTCATTGTGAGATAAGTGGTATCTAACGCTCACTAATGTATTATTCTGTTTACCGGGGTATACCAAATAGCATCTCCGCTAGCTCAGAGATCGAAGTGACATTTTTTAACGCAGTAATTAATACTGCCCATCCTGTCATTAGTGATACATGTGACAGTGGTTATTATTATTAAAAACAAGGCTTTATCTGGGCAATAATAGCATGCAATTGTATTTGATTCAGTACTTCTGTGTTAAGTACTTCTTGAAACGTGTGTTTAATATCATGTATTTAGCCACATTAACTATGTCGCATATGAGATTCTGTTTGGTATAGTACAACATAAAACAAACAGATGCTATTTGTGTTGCCATGTTTGTGATGCCGGTGTAGTATTAGCCATTAAATTTTATGCTATAAAATTCTGATTTTTATTTTTAATATGCCGAATCGTATTAAAAGGCAACACTCACAGTACCGATCATTTCATATTTCATTTAAAGGGACATTCCTGAGTTTGCTACAATGTTTAAGATGTTATCGACTAACAGAGACTTTTTAACGATTGTAATTACATACCAAATATATTTTTTCTGATCGTTTTAATATTTAATATTTAAAATTTAATTTTATTTCCTAAAATATATTTTACAAATATTAACACGACCAGAAACACATTGAATACTCAGACACTAATATTCTAATCGTAGAAATAGTTTATTAGTAGGAAACATCTTACAATGCAGCAAACTCAGGAATGTTCCTTTAATAACCAGAGTATAACTGACCACACATGTTAGAAGTTTTCTAAAGTTGTTGTCGCATAAAACTCATGGTTCACGCATGCGCAATATTGTTTTGTTTTTCTCTGTTTTACAAATATTCAGCGGTGAATTATGAACAATTTAAACAATAAAACATTAATCTGTGGTCAATTATGACATACAACTGACTATAATCTGTTTATTAAATAAAATATGAAATGGTTGGTTCGATGAGTGTTGCGTTTTAAAAGCTGTTCAGTATAGATTAGCTTGTACACGTTTGATAGGATTGTGAATGGAGTGGTGGCTGGCTGTGGCATATTAGCGCATTTCGGGGTTTTTAAAGGTGTTGTAAAAGTTTGTATTAATATATCTGACTTCTCCCACAATTGCCTTATGGGTGTACGTCTGACAAATACAATGATAAATGTTTAGAACGTATTGAATGTTTAGCATATTAACACCAAGACATATCTGAAAATATCTCAGATGAGACTTCTTAATACATATGATCCGAAGTTTAATTCCATTAAGACTACCTCTGAATGGCAAAACTGTTTTTTTTTTCTTATGGTTATTTCTAATTCCCGCCACGAGTGGTATACCAAAAGCCGTGGCATGTGTTATTCTGTGCATATTAAAATACCTCTTGTTACTAATGGAAGATTATATATCAGAATTACCAACTGTTTGACATCCAATAGTCGATAATCAATGTGCTCTAGTGGTGTCGTTAAACAAAACTAACGTAACTTTAACTTTATTTTATTTTAATTTGAGTGGTTTAAGGACTGGCCTAAACAAAGGTTTAACCATCAATGCCAGGGGGTAGATCCTGGCATATGGCTAAGATCTGAATTGCCAAAACCCTAAACTAGCATTGTACTGTTGGCAGGTATTTAATGTTTTAAAACTTTAGTATTTCAGTAGAGAGATGCAATGAAAACGTCTTAACATATTGCTTTCATTCTTATTCATGAAATGCTTCTCTTTCTGACTATGATTGAGAGTTCGTCTCTTGATATTTAAAGCATCGTACGCTTTATATGATCTATACCACAATTGTTTCGTGCGCGAGAGATCAAAGATATAAGATTAATATTTATCGATTCACGTAAATTGACCAGTTTCGTGCCGTGGGTCATTACTATCTTCAGCTACATCTTCACAGGTTTTATTACATAATATATCCTTAGCCACGGAGAAAAGGTGTCTACTGTAAAACTGAGACAATCCAACCTTCTTTGGTCTTTGAATATTCAAAATTACCTCAATATTTTGTTTTTGAAAATTACGATTTCTAAGCAGTGCGTGTCCTGAATTCTAAACTGTTTTCCTGCCTTTGTGGGTGATTAATGATGAACACAATTTGTCCTGGCATCTTGTTTCTCTTGCAATGCCAACGGTCACATTAAGTTGAACATTACCATCATTGGGTTTCGCCTGAATGTCAAATGTATTGATCCCCACCACTCGAGGTGAAACTACGCACGGTCTTCTCCCCATGGACACGGCGATGAGTCGCTAAATGTATATTGCCGAAGCCGTGTCAAGAAGATTGAAAGGTTAAAAAAACAAATCCCATATGAAGCTAAAATACTTTTCACAGATTAAAGTTTATGTTTAAAGATCATAAAGTTCATTTGGTCAGTTTTAGTGTTAAAAGAGAAAACGATATTGACGAAATTTATGTAGTATTATTGCATTCACAAGACAAATGTCCACCTTAGCTGTTTGATATTTGTAGTCATAAATATAAAATCATTAGCGTATTGAAAGTAATATTTTTATTCTAATTGTTGCTCCACGAAAAAGACTGTAAAACCCACGACCACACAGTACCGATTTCCAAAGAAATGTATAGCCAAATTGTCATAATGGTGTTGAAGTCTATCCGTTTTTACCAGCTGTTGTTATATGTTTTGCCAGCTATTACGGTAATAATTACCGTGTGTTAGCTATTATCACGAGTTTTATTAGCTGTTATCACGTGTTTTATTAGCTGTTAACACTTGTTTTATTAGCTGTTATCACGTGTTTTATTAGCCGTTATCACGAGTTTTGTTAGCTGTTATCACGTGTTTTACCAACTGTTATCATACGTTTACCATCTGTTAACACGTGTTTTACCAGCCGTTACTATATGTTTTATGAAATATTATCACGTATTTTACCAGCTGTTAGCCTACGTTTACCATTGGTTAACACGTATTTTACCAGCCGTTACCATTTGTGCTTCAGCTGTTACCTCAGCTGTTGTTTTATCAGCTGTTACTATATGTTTGTGTTCAGATACTTTTATCACGTGTACGTGGTTTACCAGTTGTTTCGGGGTTTTATAAACTGTTATCTCGGATTTTGTTTCACCAGATGTTATCTCAAGCTTACCAAGTGTTTTAATTTAACTAACTGTTATCACGTTTAACTAACTGTTATCACGTGCTTTACCAGCTGTTACATTTATCAGAACATATGTCTCAAAATCGCCAAATAAAATAACTTTACATGCACATGCCCACTTAAAGTTAATGCATGTCTGTCCTAGGCACATTATCTGACATCGTCAGTTTCAGAACAGGCAGACAAAAACAAATAAGGGATAACACCAACACTAACAGCAAATAGTGGCTGCAACCGAAACCCTAGATCCTATAGTTTCAGGAAAATAACAGTAATACTGGAAGTCAATCCTACAATACTGGGAGTCAATCCCACAATAGTGGAAGTCAATCCCACAATACTGAGAGCCAATCTCACATTACTGGGAGTCAGTCCTACAATACTGGAGTCAAACGCACAATACTAGGTGTCAGTCCCACAATACTGGGAGCCAATCCCACAATACTGGGAGTCAATCCCACATTACTGGGAGTCAATCTCACACTACTGGGAATCAATCACACAATATTGGGAGTCAATCCCACAATACTAGGAGTCAATCCCAGAATACTAGGAGTCAGTCACACAATACTAGGAGTTAGTCACAATAATGGGAGTCAATCACACAATACTAGAAGTTAGTCACACAATATTCAGAGTCAATCACACAATAGTGGAAATCTGTGCCACAATACTGGAGTCAGTCCCACAATACTGGGAGTCAATCCCAGAATACTAGGAGCCAGTCCCACAATGCTGGGAGTCCATTAATCATGTTAGTCATGTTAATCCCACAACACTGAAGTCAATCCTAAACTACACCTTTGTATGCTATTAAACTGCACGTCGTTTACGTGAATTAAATGCTATCTATAGTCTCAAGTGTTCCCTTATTTCTTTATCCCAGTAGGTTTGATAACGCCATTTAGTGTTTTCACAGCGATCACTTACACGTATATATCATTGAGAATCTTCATTAGGCAGGATTTCTACCCAACAAAACACTGCTGCAAGTACTTGTGGTCCATTTACAATTTGAAATTCATATTAATAGTTCAGCATGTCACGTTTATAGATTTTCATGAAATAGCATAACGACCAGATAAGACTAAGTCCTGTCGATTTTAATAAAATGTACTTTATCTGTCGTGCATTCCTTGTTGCGGTGCGGCCGTGTAGCTTCTATTATTCCATTGCCCTTTCAACAGTTAAATTACCTATGCACTTGGGAATACTATATTTGTATTTGCTTAGTATGTAACGATTTGCCCTTTACACTGAATACATTTATAATGCACTGTTTTGTTTTGTCATAATATCCATGGAATCGATCATGATTTAGAGTTCGTTCCAGGCTGAACGAAATGCGGTCATCGATATCGCCTTCATATCGGTTCTTCAAATACCACAATGTTAATTACTGTCGCATAACCGTTGCCTTGGATTCATACAAAACGATTTTCAGTATCATTATGGTTACGACTTCGTGTAAAAGAATCCGTTCAAAAATACATTTTGTTCTTTGTTTATAATTGAAATTTGTGAGCTTCTGACCTAGATATTTATTTATCCAACACAACATTAAATAACCTGTTAGTGTTTATATTTGACGAATATGAGTGTTAGCTGAGGCTTAGGTTTTTAAATTATTATTATTATTATTATTATTATTATTATTTTATTTATAACATAAACACATATTGGAACTAATCCTTTCCTTGAGAATTGATTATTCACCATTATTAGCTTTTTAAAATTGCTCTTTCGTTGTTTGGTGTTGTTATTGTTAAGTTTTTATTGTATAACTGGTTTTCTTTGTTGTTTGTTTTTGTGGTTGTTGTTGTTATTGTTATTGTTTTTGTTGTTGTGAAATTGTTCAGGGACGTATCAATCAGAATTTTAAAGTCCAGAACTGATGTATGGGTGTTAAAGAGCCCTATAAACTTACTGATTAATAGATTTGTATATAATCAATATATGATCATAGTGGAGGTGAAGGGTGGGGATGGGGGGTTTAGGGGGGGGGGGGTGGGGGTGGGGGAGAGGGTAAAATACTTAAATTAATGCAGATCTATCTTTTGTTCTTCTTGAGTTGAACTCCCTCTCTAGACACATTTACATCTCAGTCATGTTAAATACATGTGTACACTCTGTTCCGTTTCTTTCGTTCGGAAATTAGCTTTGTTATGCTGTTCACGCATATTCTCTTCCAGCCATCCGTGCATTATGTATTGTTTCATGTTGGTCACTTCAGGAATTACCATTCCTGGTGAGCCCCTTTAACGGAAATGAGAGGAAATCAGCATGTATATTTCATTTCCTTGTCTCCACTGTGGTAAGGAGGAAATGAACATGGAAATGCCTATTTCATGACATGCTTTGCATATCTAGCACTGTGGATGATCCGTGCTCTGTATTCAGATATCTGCGGTGTCGTTTAAACCCACATTCCTTTTCTTTCTAGTATTCAAATAAGAGTATCGATGAGTCCGGATCATGAATCTGTAATTGGTGAGAAGTAATTCAGTTCATTGACCTGCTGTGTGTGAGGACAAAATAAACGTCTATAGGGTATAGACCTATCCCACCAAATCAAATTCCATAGATTTAAATAGTTACATTTGCATCATGGATATAAATACTACCTCTACCTTAAAGTAGATCAGACACAATTTGGGGATTAAACTACATGTTTTATGGGTTAT
>JAECMU010050711.1:815-20938 GCA_016106625.1 Dracogyra subfuscus | reverse complement strand
GGAGGGATGACAGGACAGACAGGGGAGAGAGTATTTGAGTGAGAAAGAGCGAGTGAGTTCATTGTATCATTGATTTGAATGGACACGAAACAGTTCTGTGGTTGTGTCTTATTACACTATAACCCATTGGGTTATTTCTTGTTCCAGCCAGTGCACCATGGCTGGTATATCAAAGGCTGTGGTATGTACCATTCTGTCTGTGGGATAGTGCATATAAAAGATCCCTTGCTGTTAATGAAAACACTTAGTCAATTTCCTCTCTAAGACTATATGTTATAATTACCAAATGTTAGACATCCAATAGCCACTGATTAATAAAACAGTGTGCTCTAGTGGTGTCGTTAAGCAGAAACAAAACAAATCTTATTACAGCATATTTTATACTGTTGATATTAGTTTAATAGGTGGATGTACTGAGACATGTGGTGGGAGTACAAACCACTGTTGTCATGTGTCTGTAAACTAACATATTTTGCTATTGTTTCAGGCTGTTGGATTTTGAAAGTGAACAGGCTGATGAAACGTCACACGAGAAGAAAGCAACGTCAATAAGTCAAATTAAGAAAGGTGAGAAAAAATTTCAGTGAACTCGACTTCATTCATCCAGTGTTCTGTCCATCCTGCAAACAGTATTTATTGTGTCATTTATATTTAAAATAAGAAACAGAAACCCATTCAGATATATGGCTTTTATCTCCCAATAATTTTATTCAGAAGACAAAAATAAAATGGCAAGCATTAGTATGATCAAAGGGTGCCAGGATGTGGCCCAATGGTAAAGTGTTTGCATAATGTCTGTTGGAGGGCCCATTGGGCTATTTCTCTTTCTAGCCAGTGTGCCATGACTGGTATGTCGAAAACTGTAGTATGTACTATCTTGTCTTTGCGATGGTGCATATAAAGATCCCTTGCTACTAGCGGGGAAAATGTAGTGGGTTTCCTCTCCAAGGCTTTATGTCAAAAGTAACAAATTATTTACATCCAATATTGCTGTTAATTAATAAATCAGTGTGTCATTAAACGAAACACACTTTAAACAAACTTTTAATTTTTGTTGTTGTTGTTGTTTCTTCCAGAGAAAAATGGTCAGAAAGCTGGTGAAGACGATTTTGGGCCGTTCATGGATTTTGATGATGAAGATGATTCCTTAAACCCAGCAATTGAGGATTTCGATTTTAGTGGTAAAATTCTCGAAGCTAGAGAAAAGAACAAAGAGATGGCCAAGAAAGGTGAGTTGTCTCCCTTGAACCTGAATATTTAGTTAGATTGGAATTCCACTGCCTCTACATATTTCACAGAATATAATTAATATATATCTGTTTTCAATGGGGGGGGGGGAAGAGGGCGGGATTTAGTTCAGTCAGTTGATTGATAGTATGAAGTTCTTGCATCGCAAGATCGAACCACCACAGTGGATCCATTCAGTTGCTTGTGGGTTTTTTTCATTCCAACCAGTGCATCACAAATGGTCTAAGGCAGTGGTATGTACTTTTTTCTATGTGGAAAAGGGCATATTGCTGTTCTAATGACTACAAGTCAGAATTACATACTGTTTGACATCCGATAGCTGATGATTAATAAGCTCTAGTGGTGTCGTTAAACAAAATAAACTTTTTAGAACCACCAGACTTTTCATTTGTAAGAAGCTGGTAGTTATCTACTTCCTGCCACATTCTTTTCCCACCTTTCACTGTAGTATAGCCGCCTATGTTTCTCAGACAGCATCCTACTTTCGAAAAGAACGAACATCATAAGAACAACATTAAGAAGAAATATTTTTATCTTTTACTGTCGATTATGAAGTGTATACGATTATAAATATTAGAATTAAAACACTGTCCACTCCTGTCACCATCACTGTACTGTCGATTATGAAGTGGATACGATTATAAATATTAGAATTAAAACACTGTTCACTCCTGTTACCATCACTGTACTGTCGATTATGAAGTGAATACGATTATAAATATTAGAATTAAAACACTGTCCACTCCTGTCACCATCACTGTACTGTCGATTATGAAGTGAATACGATTATAAATATTAGAATTAAAACACTGTCCACTCCTGTTACCATCACTGTACTGTCGATTATGAAGTGAATACGATTATAAATATTAGAATTAAAACACTGTCCACTCCTGTCACCACCACTGTACTGTCGATTATGAAGTGGATACAGTTATAAATATTAGAATTAAAACACTGTCCACTCCTGTTACCATCACTGTACTGTCTATTATGAAGTGGATACATTATAAATATTAGAATTAAAACACTGTCCACTCCTGTCACCACCACTGTACTGTCGATTACGAAGTGGATACAGTTATAAATATTAGAATTAAAACACTGTCCACTCCTGTCACCACCACTGTACTGTAGATTACGAAGTGGATACATTATAAATATTAGAATTAAAACACTGACCACTCCTGTTACCATCACTGTACTGTTGATTATGAAGTGAATACGATTATAAATATTAGAATTAAAACACTGTCCACTCCTGTCACCTTCACTGTACTGTCGATTATGAAGTGGATACATTATAAATATTAGAATTAAAACACTGTCCACTCCTGTCACCATTACTGTACTGTCGATTATGAAGTGGACACTTCTACCTCTCATTGTCCCACATTTCACTGTGTTTATGAAGTAAGCCGCCTACATTTCTTAAAGGGACATTCCTGAGTTTTCTACAATTTCTAAGATGTTATCGACTAGCACAGACTTTATACCGATTTTAATATCAAATATATTTTTCTGAATAATATTAATTAGTGGTTGTATATTAAACATATTTCTGACAGTTCTAATATTTGTACTAGGTTAAATTTTATTTTATTTTCTAAACGTTTTTTTTCTTTTTCGTACTTACAAAATTATTTGAAGACAAAATTCAGTTTCGGCTTCTTACAAATATTCAGATGACCATAAACACATTGAATATACAGACACTGATGTGCTAAGCAAGAAAATTTATTTAATATGAAAGTTTAATTATAGAAATATTTTATTAGTTGGAAACATCTTACAATGCAGCAAACTCGGGAATGTCCCTTGAAACAGTACAGCTTCCTAATTTCAAAAAGCATGACCCCCCTCCCCCGAGCAACTAACAGCACTGAGAAGAAACATTTTTTATCTTTTACTGTTGATTATGAAGGAATACAACTAGGAATAGTAGAATGAAACACTAAACATTTTAAAAAGCATCGTAATAAATGTAATAATATAAAGGCTTTAAGCACTAGTCAGATTACAGATTTGAAACCAAGTATTGATGTTTTTATCATTCGTAGAAATTGCCATCAGTTTACTGCCATTGTAAGATGTTTCAGAATAATATACTTTCTCCCTAAAATATCATACTTGGCTCAGAATCCTGATTAGAATATCAGTGTGTGTATATTTAGTGGGTTTCTAATCATCCTAATAATGTTTCTTAGTAGCCCAAGCTGGATTAAAGAAAGAAATGCTTTATTTAACGACACAATCAACACATTTTGATTACGGTTATATCGCATCAGAGATATGGTTAAGGACCACACAGATTTTGACAGGAAACTCGCTGTCGCTACTTCATGGGATACTCTTTCCGATAAGCAGCAAGGGATGTTTTATTTGTGCTTCCCACATGCAGGATAGCATGAACCATGACCTTTGTTGAACCAGTTATGGATCACTGGTCGGTGCAAGTGGTTTACACCTACCCATTGAGCCTTGCGGAGCACTCACTCAGGGTTTGGAGTCGGTATCTGGATTAAAAATCCCATGCCTCGACTAGGATCCAAACCCAGTACCTACCAGCCTGTAGACCGATGGCCTAATCACG
Source organism: Dracogyra subfuscus (assembly GCA_016106625.1). Classification (NCBI taxonomy): domain Eukaryota; kingdom Metazoa; phylum Mollusca; class Gastropoda; order Neomphalida; family Peltospiridae; genus Dracogyra; species Dracogyra subfuscus. The sequence goes on along the minus strand of JAECMU010050711.1, from coordinate 17,097 downwards.
ATGCCACGGAGGCCGGTAAGCTGGATTATTTCATACATACTACAAATATATATACAGTGAAATCAAGACACCAACAGGACTTTCACTTGATGCATGGTTGGTCTAGGATTGATCCCTGTCGGGGGACCCACTGGGCTATTTCTCATTCCAGCCAGTGCTCCACAGTTGGTGTAACAAAGTCCGTGGTATGTACTATTCTGTGTATGGGATGGTGCATATAAAGATGCCTTTCTGCTTATCAAAAAGAGTAGCCCATGAAGTGGTGACAGCGAGTTTCCTCTCTCAATATCTGTGTGGTTCTTAACCATATTCTGATGCCATATAACCGTAAATAAAATGTGTTGAGTGCATTGTTAAATAAAACATTTCCTTCCTTCAAAACTAACAAAAAAAGGTAAAGTATTAAGGGGTATCTGGTTTAGAAATTAGAGAGTTTAAGTTATGGAATCGTTTTTTAAAAGGAAAATTGTAATGTTTTGAGGAAATTCCCGTTTTGAGAGGTTCGGTTTTGAAGGGTATCCATGCATGGGCGTCCGCAGGTAGGGGCAAGGAAAATCACAAATTTGAAAAAATTACATGGAAAATACAAAATACACTATCTTCCACGCCAAATATCATGACATTCGATCAATCGTGTGTCTTCTACCTGAAGAATTGTTAACATTTTGTTGTGTTATTTACAGTAATCTTAGCAAAAAGATGTCTTCACACTTCACACGTCGAATTCAGGATAACATTGCCCCCCTCTGGATTTTTTTCTGTGGACGCCCATGTATCCATGTATATACATTAGGAAATAAAATAAAGTTTGACCTAGTACAAAAACACATTTAATACACAACCACTGGTAAGTTATGCAAGAAAATAAATAAACTGATGCCGTAAAGAAACTTTACAGGGCTTGAAATTGTATTATGAAAAACAAACAAATGAGATATGAAAGTTAAAAATCTAAACTTCACAATCCACTTCGTGATACATGCAAAGTATTTGTAAGGTGGTTTCTTAATTGGTTCTTTTCGATTAGCAAAATATTCGTTTCAGATTATTAGTATCCAAATTTATGTAAAGTTGCTTTTGGACGTTAGTATATTTAAAGGCATATTGTTACAGACCACTGAATAGTCTAACAAAGTATTACCTGAACAAATATAACTTGATTTGTCTCTAAATAAAGTTTATTCAACCATCTTCATAATCACCATACTCCATTTATCAATGACATTTTGTGAAAATAAATGAATTATGGCAATGGTCAATAATTCAAAAACTAAAATTGCTGAGAGGGATGACATGGATTTCACTCCATCATAGTTCAGTTAAGGTGATGCGATAGCTAGATTTGGTTTCCATCAATTAAAGGGACATACCCTAGTTTCAGTTCATGAAAATTAACATTAAGTTTAGTTTAATTTACAAACCTGTAACACATTTTAATAAAGTTACAATTGAGTGAAACATGAGTCTTTGACTTTGAAATGGTGAAATACCTTCTAAAATAGAATAAAACTCGACTACATAACTGTTACTTCTCGCAGGCACGTGCCTTTTTAAAAATATGAAAAATTAATTTTGTGATATTAAAAAACATCAGGATGACCAAAAACACTTCGGAAGGTACAGAAATGGATACTTTAAACAATAAAAATTAAGTAAAGTATGATTTCAGTTATAAAAAAACGCCTCTAATAGTCAAAACTATCTCTTAGTGTTTAAAAACTAGGGTATGTCCCTTTAATGTAATTTTTATTTATTATCCATTTTTAGAGAAATAAGGTTTTAAATCTGTGACAGTATGCTTTTAATATGTAAATATAGTCATTAAAAAATCTCTGTCAGCAACATCTTAACAATGGCTGCAAACTCAGGACAGTCCCTTTAATATCTGAAGGTCTTTAAAACCATTTTCCTGATTGGTTAATATTAGCTGGTTGTGTACAGTTAACAATTTAAAATAAAACAAATGAAACTATTTTATTCTTGGAGTATCGGACTGATTTTGTCACCTGACACTGATAGCAGAAAGTAATATTAGTTGGTTGTATAGTGATAATAATTGAGATGAACGAATGAAAGTTTGTCAGTAAATCTTAGAGAATCTTGCTGATAAACATGACATTCATAACAGATAGTAGTATCCTTTTATAATTTAAAGTGGACAGAACCTAGTTTTTAAACACTACATCATATTTTTCAGTATTAAAGCCATTTTTAATAATTAAAATCAAACATTACATATACTTATAGTATTAGTTCATTAGAACATTCCTGACTTTGCAGCATTATAAGAAGTTTCCGACTAATACAGTATTTCTACGATTAACTTGCATATTAAAAACAGCTACTAATATTTTATGCATAAAAATATATTTGATATTTAATTACAATTGTTTAATAGTCTCTGTTTGTCGATAACATCTTAAAAATTGCAGCAAACTCAGGACTGTCGCTTTACAATCTAATTGAAATTAGGTCCACTATTACATGTGGATCTAACAGCAGCCAGTTGGAACTCATGTCCACCAATCAAAACCTTACTTGCAGAATCTTGCCAGTGATTTGAAAATAATTTTAAAACATTCCGAGTGTATACGACATGTTTTGTGTGAATTACAAATGCCTTATTTAGATCAGCAGAACTAATTTTAATCAGATTGCTAACAGCACTGTATAGACCATCATTTTGTCTGTAAATAATAATTTAAATATTGACCAATCACACTTCTCCTTTTATAACGTTATTTGGGAGCATACAAATTGTAAAAATATCAGGTGAGTCTATTTCAGTGGCCACAGTACAGCGAACCATACCAATACGTACGGGATTGGTTATCAGTCTTCAGTTTTATATTACAATTTTTTGTTTTGTTTATTTATTAAAGAAAACCCGAACTAAACCAGTATTCAGTTTTATAATACAAAATATTTATTTTAAAAAATAAAACATGTTTTAAGGTATTTGTAATTCACACAAAACAAATACCCTCAGGATAATTGGGAATGTTTTCAAATTATTTTTACTGGCAAGATTCTGCAAGGAAGGTTTTGATTGGTGGACATGAGTTCCAACTGGCTGCTGTTAGATCCACATGTAATAGTGGAGCTAATTTTAATTAGATTGGTCGCTTTAATAGTCCGAATGTATCCTATTTCTATACATCTGAACTGTTTATTTTTATTTTATTTTTTTTGGTTTGTTGAACGACGCACTCAACACATTGTAATTACAGTTATATCGGCGTCGGACATATGGTTATGTCGAGAAAAAACCCCAGTGGTCAGCTGATGGGGATCCCGAACTGTTTATAGTCATCCTGGTGTTTAAAATGCCACGAAATGCAGTTTTTATTATTCTACATGTACATGTACCTCAGAGAAGTAACAGCTATGGAGACGAGCTCTAGTCTTTTTAGAGGAGGATATTTCCACATTTCAATATCACAGACCTTTTGTTTTTGTTCATTCTATTGTAACTTTATCCAGATGTCTTTCAGGTTATTAGATTTTTTGTACCAGTGTTTGACAAATGTTTGAGAAAGTCGCTATGACACTATATAGCCGTCGCTGACCTAAGCTTTGGCTAGTGCCCTATGTACATTTTGTATTATAGTAATCCAGTTGTTAATTTCCACTAAGCGCAGAGGGATAGTAGATACATAGTGTTTTATTTTCACCGGTTCAAACTTGAGTCTGTAGCTTTAGTTATGACCATCTTTTTCTTATCACAATGACATCACTGCTTCAGACAGGACTCGAAATTCGCCCACAAACTAATATCTGCACCACTAAAATTTCATTTCCAGTGGCCCAAACATGCTTTTGGTAGCCCAAACATGAAGTATTCATATTTCAGGTTTTAAGCACAATTTTAATGTAGAATAAATATATGCAATTTACAGTTAGTAATAGTGGATCTTATGCTATAGAAAGAAGATTGGCCAAATGTTATTATTTGTGCGACTATAATGCCATTATTTTTTTAATACGTAAGTTGCCAAAACAGGATTTTGGTTGCATTTGGCGACCTGGTCACAGTTTGTTTCAAGCCCTGCTGCTTCGATGTTTGTTTGTCAGTGTCACATGTATTTCCAAACCTTGACCTTCCCTAGAGCCTCAGCCACCACCAATTGATCGTTTTTGTCAATACCAATTGCTACGGGATTCCTCAGTTTGTCTCGCTTGGTGAGCAGAAAGTTTGAGAAGCGACCGTCTGGTAGCAACAGGTGTATACGACTGTTCTGATGGTCTGCTACAAAGATGTAACCATGGCGATCCACGCAGACCCCATACGGCTGCAGCACCTGACCTTGGTACGTCCCGTATGTTCCATACTGAGCAAGACATTCTCCTGTTTCATTGAAGATTTTGATATTTGGGGCAGCGTGGTCAGTGACAACGAAGTTGTCGTCATCGGTAATGGCGATGTAGTATGGGTCCACCAGGTGCTTGTTTACCTCGTCCGTCCCAGAAATAGTCGACAGACATTCTCCCGTCTCCGCACTGTGTGTTGTTATCTGTAACCGGTGACAATCGACAACTACGATATCACCGTTTCTGTTGGTGGTTATCCCTCTCGGATAACGAAAATGACCTTTTATGGACATGATAAATTCACCAGATGGATCAAAGATTTTCACGTCTTCACTTTTGTAGTCGGTGACTGCGATATTTCCATTCTTGAGAATGGTGGCATCGAACGGAGAGCCCAGACGGTTTTCATCCTTCCCGCTAAACTGATTCTCAAGTTTCCCGTTCTTGTCGAAGATCTTCACCATCTTGTTGTCGCGGTCGACTATGATGTAATTGGTGTTGGTCACCACGAGTCCAGTTGGCCATACGTCACTGGAATCATCAATTCCTCTCATATCAAAACTCTGCATCAGTTCTGGTGAACTGAGCACGGTTGGCATCAGGGAAGCTACAGTCAAAGAGGTCTGTTTGGATTCTTCTTGGTTAAATGGAACCATCTCAATGCAAAGATTTCCAAACATAATTGCAATGTTCTGCTCCGTCGCCGATCCAGGTTTAAAACTCATTGAGAGCCTCGTTTTAAGACTGTCCGGTTTCATGTGCACGAGTTGCTTGAGACGATTTGTGATCGGTTGATGCACAACAAGAACTTCTTCTGGTTTTCCGAATTTCAGTAGATGACTGAGAAACTCTGCATTCTTCGTGAGAGACTTGTCAGCTGTCGAGAGATCTTTGCACTTATGCTCTATCACCTGCAGTTCCTGATCACAGGCTGTTGTCAAGTTATCGATTAATCTGACCTTGTGCTCATCAATCAGTTTATGGAGCAGTTTAGCCTGTTCCTCAATAGATTTGTCAATTTCTTCCTGTGCTGTGATCATCTGCTTGCTGTGGTTGGTGAGAAAGCTGGAGTAATCGGCTACAGTTGGAATTCTTCGTTTCATGCCCTGAAGAAAACTCTCCAGCTGCTGCTTGTATTTAGGGAACGTCTTCGTTATGGTTTTCACCTTGTGTTCTCTGTGTATGTCGGTCTTGCATTCATTGCACAGGAGAATGGCACACGTCAAACAGAAGAGTTCCACTTCTTTGTTGTGCGTGAGGCACAAAATACTCTGGTGGTTTCGGATGTCGTGGTCATAAAGTCCCTTCTGTATTTGCTCATACGGAGCCAACTGGTGATCTCTGGTCACACGAGTTCTCTGGTGTGCCTTCACGCAGCCATCACACATATCATCATGACAATTCAGGCACAGTGTTGTTGCCGTGGTGATCTTTCCATCGTACTTGCAGTACTCACATGTTCTTCCATTAACCTCCTTGTAACTTCGAACATCACAGAGATGTTTTACAAACGTGTTAGCCAGTTTCAGACTTTTTTTGTTCGTTTCCATAACGGCCAGACACACAGGGCACCGCATCCTAATTAGTTTCATACCCTTTTCATTGGACTTGTTTGGAATATTAGAAGATGAATCTGAAATATGTGACTGTTTTTTTTCACCATTGGTTTTTCTTGTGCTGTTTGTTGGTGAGTCACAGGTTGAAGTAGACTCTACATCAAGATCACAGTTTAGAGTCAAGAATGTCAGCAGACCTTGGTCTATGTATGAAGTGTTGAAGTCCAGATCAGCTCTTTCTGTGGACATTGGTGTGGTCTGGTCTTCTGTGTTGGAAGAATTCAACTGTGCATCAATTATTGGTGTACATTCACTTGTAGGAAGAAGTTTTCTGTTCGTGGAATTCAACTTTTCATCGTTTCTTTGTGGAGTGGATCTAGATGTAAGCATTTGGTTTCCATCTGCATTTGTAGAATTAGCTTGCATATCGTTTTTTGTTTTGGAAGTAGACTTTTGACCTCCTTTCATGTTTGTAGAATTCAGCAGTTCATCAGATTTTCCTGTCGTGGGTGAAGGCTTTTGATTTTTGTCCATCTTTGTAGAATTTAGTTTTCCATCACTTCTCGAACTACATTTAGACACTGGTAGATTGTTTCCCTCTGTTTTTGTAGAGTTCATCAGTGCATCTGTTCTTGGTGTCAATGTGTTTTTCTGACCTTTTTTGTTCACAGAACTGAGTTGAGCATTTGTTTTTATTGGTGTGTTATCCTTTGTTATCAAATGTTGTTCATCAGTTTTTGTGGTCACAGTGGGCTTCCTAATTCCTTCTCTGTTTACAGAATTGAGCTGTGCTTCTGATGATGTCAGTTTTGGTTTCTGACTTTTGTCTTTGTTTATAGCAGATGCTTGCTCTTCTGTCTTCGCTCTTGCCATGGATTCATGGCATTCATCTTTGTTTGTAGAATCCAGTTGTGCTTCTGGTGTTGCTGTCGATTTGAGTTTCTCACCTCTCTTCCTTTTTATAGAATCAACTTGTTCATCGGTCTTTGCTATTGCTGTAGGATCATGACTTTGGTCTTTGTTCGTAATGCCTGTATCAGTTCTCTGGTTGTCAGCCTGCTCTGAGTTCTGTGAGGATATTAGACTCGTGACACAGTCCTCACACAGGGTGTGTAGACAAGGCAGCAGAACAGGATGGTCGTATCGTCTCTGGCATTGGTCGCAGGTGAGGAAGTCCGTCATCAGCAGCTCTGCAAGAGTCAGCTTTTCAAAGTCGAACATTCCAGCTTCTTTGATTTCAGTCATTTTCTGAAAAGAAATTTTAAAACAACAATGCATGAAACGTTTTAAAAACACTTTTCTACAATTACTATTTTTATTGTATTTCATTTTTACTTATTTTCATGCTTATATCCAATTAACGTCCAAGCAAGCTGTCCTGGACAGTTGGTTAGTTGTCAGAAAAAGAGTAGAGGGTGTAGTGGTCTAGTCATTAAAACTCGCTCTTGGTGGGAGCCGGTACCGGGGTGTGAACTCGGTACCTATCAGTCTTATGTCTGGTGGCTTAACCACGACACCACCGAAGCCAGTAATTTTCCTGACTTCCGTTCATGGCAGGTACCAATGGCGAGTCAACATATGCCCATGCTTCTTTAGCGAACACCAGGATCCATGCTTATAAAACTTTTAGAGTCCAGACTCAGTCTCCAATGACGTCACACACATACAATTGACATTAGTACTTATTATAATTTTGAGTGTAGACTAAAAGTTTTATTAGCACCAAGCCTGATTTCATCAGTTTGAATAGTGGTTCATGAGTGTATGTGAACAGTTTTTTTTATTACCAATGAGCTCTGTCTTGTCCAGGGTGGGATTTAGCTCAGTCGGTTGAAGGAAGGAAATGTTTTATTTAATGATGCACTCAACACATTTTATTTACAGTTATATGTTGTCAGACATATGGTTACAGACAACATAGATATAGAGACGAAACCTGCTGTCGCCGCTTCATGGCTACTCTTTTTGATTAGCAGCAAGGGATCTTTTATATGCACCACCCCTATGACATGATAACACATGCCACAGCCTTTGATATACCAGTCGTAGTACACTGAATGGAGTCCAATGAGCCCACTAACGAGGATCGATCCCAGACTGACCACACATCAAGCGAGTGTTGAGTGCGTCGTTAAACAAACCAACAAAAAAACAAAAAACAGTATCTGTGTGGTCCTTAACCATACATGTATGTCTGACGCCATATAACCATAAATTACGTGTAAATGTGTTGTGTGCATCATTAAATAAACCATTTCCTTGCTTCCTTCTGTCTTGTGCAGAGTTATATTTGTCTAACCAGACTTTGGGAATGACAGTCTTCCTACAGGCAAAGAAGGAAGCAAGTCCTCATAATTGGAAAACTGACTCACCCGTCGGCAAAGTCATGATATTCTCAAATATTCCTTTTCACACTGTCTTGTGCAGTGATACAATTTTAACAATACTGATGATTAGGCATTAAGAATGTTTGTTTTGGAATTTTGTTTTATTATTTGGGCTTGTGAACACATTCACTTGAACAATATGTTAAAGTCTAATACATTAGTTGTCTATTGAATCCAAGGGCTAAATGTTTGTTTCAATGGTGTTAGATTAAGTGGGCTTTTGAACACATTTACGTGAACAATATGTTAAAGTCGATTACTTTAGTAGTCCATTAATTATTTAAATGATTTGTTGAAGTATAATTGAATTTTTATTACTAATGAATTGATTAGTAGGCTCTACACATTGAAGCACATGGGGTTCTTATTGATGGCCAATTATTGTTCTACTGACATTGAGGTAATCAATATTATTAGACTGCGGACATTGGTGCAAAGCTTGTTCCAAGTGTTCAGTAGTTAATGTAAAACCATAGTGTGGTATTTGAAAATGGTTTATTTAACAACGCACTCAACACATTTTATATTTGGTTATATGGTGTCAGACATATGGCTGAGGACCACATAGATATTGAGGGAGGAAAGTCGCTGTTGCCACTTCTTGGGCTATTCTTTTTGATTAGCAGCAAGGGATCTTTTATGTGCACCATCCCATAGAAAGGATAGCACATACCACAGCCTTTGATATACAAGCTGTGATGCACTGGCTGGAGCACGAAATAGCCCACCGACAGGGAATGATCCCAAACCGACCGCATATCCAGCAAGCATTTTACCACTGGGTTACATATTGCACCATATGTGAATGGTTGGTTGGGGGAATGCCGTTCATTGGTTAGAGAGCTTGCATGAGATGTTATAGGATACAGGACCGCAGGCATTGAATCAAGCAATATGTCTGGTAAATCCGTGTACAGGTTACCACCAAATACAAATACAACAAAAACCCTATAGGACTCATTTATATTCCACTATTATTATTGCAAAATCCCTTTACACTGTTACTTGTTATTCTTTCACATTACTGCTCTCACTAAACTGACACTGTATGTGCAACTAAATATCACTCAGCGGACCCATTGGGTTATTTCTTGTCCCAGTTAGTGCTCCACAACTAGTGTAACAAAGGCTGTGGTATGTATTGTCCTGTTTGTGGGATGGTGCCTATAAAAGATCACTTGCTGCTAATTAATCAACCAGAGTAGCCCATGAAGTGGCGACAGTGGGTTTCCTCTGTCAATATCTGAGTGATCCTTAACCATAGGTCTGATGCCATATAATCGTAAATAAAATGTGTTGAGCGTGTTGTTAACGACGGTTCTTTTTTTCTTCTTTTTTCACTTTTGTTTTTTTTATCCCACTGCCCCCTTTCCTTTCTCTCCTTTGAATTCCATCTTATTTCTTCCCAATCTGGCAACTCCTATCTTTCAACTTCTTCACTATCCACCTCCACAATCTAGTCCTTGTCTTTCCAACCGTGACAGATGCTTGCCTCTTGTGGCTATCTGTGTCACCCACCTGTCCATTTTCCATCAGCTTTAGCTGTGGGCTTACTCTGACCACTTCGGGGAGTGTTCGGTAGTTACTTTCAAACTCTTGATAAATACACTATATTTTTCTTGTTTTGAAGCCAAGACAAAATGGTGAAGTACATGCATAACTTCACCATGGATAAAACCCCTCTAAATACAACCACAACTTCTCATTTCAGTGCAGGCTTTATGCCAGAAAATAATGTGAGGGTATGTAATAAAAACAAGACAGATTATAAGTGCCTTTACTGTGTGTTTATGGGTTTGAAATGTTTTGAAACTTGACACTGCAATACAAATTTTAAACTGCTATTCTCTTACTGTCATCTGTTTAGAAAAGAAAAAAATATATATATATTTCCATTAATTTCTAATATTTTAGGGTACAGAATTTTAGCCTTCGAATTAACTGTCTGGAATAAAACCTTGAGTTGTAGACAAAACCCCAATGCTGCTCTTGTATATATTATACACGTTACCATTGGCAACGACTTAAGGAGTATAATCAGTTTCATAGCCATCAGTTCCAACAATGTTATGTGTTCATGTAAACACTAACAGCAAAACACTTGCTATTAAAATACAATCTTTACTTGTTTTGTAATAATTTCAGTGTGAAATTTCTTTTGTTCGAAATATCGCAGCGGTAATTAAATCAGCCATAGCACTGTTCTAAATGGTTGTTAAGCCAATTTCTATCTTGGATGTGAACAAACAGTTACATAATGTATCCGACATCTCAAACATAAGGGGGTGGGGTGGGACGTAGCCCAGTGGTAAATTGCTCGCTCGAAGCGCAGTCGCTTTGGGATCAGGCTATTTCTCGTTCTAGCCAGTGCACTATAACTGGTATATCAAAGGCTGTGGTATGTACTACCCTATCTGTGGGATGGTGCATATAAAAGATCTCTTGCTGCTAATCGAAAAGAGTAGCCCATAAGTTGTGACAGTGGATTTCCTATCTCAATATCTGTGTGATCCTAAACCATATGTCTAATGCCATATAACAGGAAATAAAATATGTTAAGTGTGTCATTAAATAAAAATAAAAAAAATCTCATACTAGGGTGTCGTTAAACATTCATTCATTCATTTATTCATTCGCTGAAACATAAACATGTATTACGGTTACCAAATGTTCAGCCATTGAGAAACAAGAATCCAACGCTTGCTTATTTTAATCAACACGGTTATTAAATTATGGCATGTGATCAACATGTATGAAAACAATGATATTAAGCTTGTTATTCAAGCTTTGAAACAAACTAAGAAAAACTGGCCAAAAATTAAATGTTTTTCACGCGGCGTGTCAGTTTCAAACATACTGGACTACTCAACCACATGTCTTTCTCGCCTACAATGAATTGTTTTCCAGTTGTATTGAGGGAATTCCAGTTTACAGAGGGTCCAGTTTTCAGGGGTTGCACTGTATTATAATGATAATTATACAAGACAGTTTTATTAATTTACTCACTAAGTCTTATAAATTAGCTAATCTTTTCGATGGGCAAATGGAAAAATATTATGGGAAGAATTTTTAAGTATTTCTTCAACTCATGCAGAAAATTATGTTACAATGATTATTTTATTTTTTTATTTATTCATTCATTCATTCATTCATTCATTCATTCATTCATTCATTCATTCATTCATTTACTTATTTAGTTACATGAGTTGTATCATAAATACACTTTTAACTGCTGGTACACTTACAATGAACATGCTTAGAATGAACTATACTGCATAGAACTGATCGTAAAGTCCTCTTTTATCTCCCTATACATTAAAGGGACATTCCTTCCTTTGCTGCATTATAAGATGTTTCTGACTAATAAAATAGTTCTACGATTAAACTTACATATTAAATATATTTTCTTGTTTAGAATATCAATGTGTTTCTGGTGGTCTTAATATTTGTAAGAAGCCCAACTGGATTTTGTCTTCAAATAATTGCATATGTACCCAACAAATATATTTTAGGAAATAAAATGAAATTAACCTAGTACAAATATTAATTTTTTTTATTTAATGATCAAAAACTAATTTAATATACAGCCACTAATATTTTAAGCAGAAAAATATATTTGATATGTAATTACAATCATTAAAAACACTGTGTTAGTCGATAGCATATTAAAATTTGCAGAAAACTGAGGAATGTCCCTTTAATAACCAACTTATGCAAATGTGTACAACTAACTACATGTACTGCTATAACGAGCTAAATGCCATAGTCCGTTTCGGTTCGTTATAAAAGTACTTTACTTTACTTTAAATAAAGTCTTGTCATTTAGTTTTGTATTGAAGTATAACTATTCTATTTGTTATTCTGTTTAAAACAAAACTAAATTTATTTCATAAAAATTACATTTCTTTTCATTTGCATTTAATGAAAAATTATGTACCAGAGAATAAAGTTATAATATATATCATTAACTGCACCATATAATTCCAACATGTATATTTAGGTACAACAAAATGGAAAAAAAGAAATAGTTTAGTATGGACTCACCTTTCTCTGCTGTTTTATATCCATATACATAAAGCATTAATTTTTTATATCTTGTTCAAACACAAAATCTATGGTAAGATGATCGGTCAATATTAGAGAACTGAAGTCACCCGTTAACCACACAGTCACACTCAGTACTGCTGTATTGAGTTGGTGATTTCTCCTGTAGCACTGTGTTTGTGGACCAGTTCATTTTTCACTTAGGGTATGTAAGCACCCACCATACATGTACTTGATATTTTATGTATGCTTTGCACAGTCTTGTGTATAATATTTTTTTGTTTTGTAATTGTCATGAGGTTTTTCTCACAAGAATTATTCTGAAACAATGAAAAAAAGAAAAAAAGAAAAAAAAAGAAAGGAAAACAAAGGAAAACAAAGACCAAGTTAAATTTTATGTACTAGACTATTATGTATACATTTATAGGACAAGTAGTTGGCAAAGTGGCATCCATTTTTAGGAGACATCTTGGTTCCAAAAGTGTGATTTAAGTATTGCTGATGTCACAATTAAAACTAAATTAAATGTTTTTAAAATTGTGTACAAATTGCAATGCTAATACTGAACAAATAGGGCCAAATTTACGAAGCTCGTTTTAGATTCATATATGTGCAATATATTTACAATGTTTTTTAGAAATACCAGCTTTGCAAATTCCTAACTTCAGCCCAATATTTGTTTGTTTCTGTATTTTTATCGCGGGGTAGGATGTAGCCCAGTGATAAAGCACTTGTGGGCAGTTTGGGATCAATCCCCGCCTGTGAGCCCACTGGGCTATTTCTCGTTCCAGCAAGTGCACCACAACTGGTACATCAAAGGCTGTGGTATGTGCTATCCTGTCTGTGGGATGGTACATATAAAATATTATTTTCTGCTAATCAAAAAGAATAGCCCATGAAGTGGTGACAGCGGGTTTCCTCTATCAATATCTGAGTGGTCCTTAATCATATATATGACTCCATATAACCATAAAATAAAATGTTTTGAATGCATCATTAAATAGAACATTTCCTTTCTTCCTTCCATTTTAGTAGACATTTTCGTTCCAAAAATGCGATTTAAGGATTGCTGATGTCACAATTAAAACTAACTTTAATGTCTTTAGAACTGTGTAACAAATTGCAGTGCAACTGCTGAAGAAGATAGTTTCTACTTTATTTATTTAATCCACATCAAAATAAGCCTATTGTGTCTGGTAAAGTACCAAATACCACAGCATACAGGCTACTGCACCTACTTCTATTACTATTACTATTACTATTACTATTACTATTACTATACAGTTTCCTCACAGACATACTAATAGTGTGATATTCATTTAATTTCAACTTATTTTCTTGCTTAAATCCAATTACGGTTCAAGCATGCTGTCCTGGGCACACACCTCAGCTATCTGGGCTGTCTGTCCAGGACAGTGGATTAGTTGTTAGTGAGAGAGAAGATGATGTAGTGGCCTTGCACATACCCACTGAGACGTTAAAACTCACTCTGGATGGGATCCAGTACTGTGCTCCGAACCCAGTACCTACCAGTGCTATGTCCGATGGCTTAACCACGACACCACTGAGACCGGTCTGTGATATTCATTCTTATGACTATTCTCATTGTAGCAGACATTAAATATAGGTGGGACCGATTCTCGATCTCTGAGACCGAAATTATTATTTTAAAAAACCATGTGTGTCATTCTTGTCCGTCCGAAGCACCTGTCCATTTCTATTACTGGAAAAATTTCCTATACATCAAATGGACCGGCCTGCCCAGACATCGGTATCTTGTGCATTATTTAAAATAATAAATAAATACATATACATATGTGTACACACACACACACACGTCAGAATGACCAAATGTTTGATATCCAATAGCTGATCATGAATATAAATCAATGTGCTCTCGTAGTGTCATGAAATTTAAAAAAAAAAAACTTTTTCTTTCCTTCACTGGATTAACAATTATTGAAAGTCCCTGTTTGTTAGGTTTGCGTGAGAGCTGTACATTTCTCATTTACATCTACACACCACCTACACAATACCGCAGTGTTTTTGTTGGCGGTCGGGCTTTACGAACTGCTAAATACTTGGTGTTATTGTTCGCCAGTGTATGCTGTGATCATTGAATCACAACAACATGATTTCTACCTTTACAGCTAGTATATAACGCGACAATGCTAGAAACTTTAACCATTCAACCAGAAACGGAATTTTTCCAAGCCACAGTTTTCTCTTTTGACTGCTTCCATGTGTTAGTGTATTAAGACTGAATGGTGGTCGCCGCTTATTATGATTAATGTTATTGATCAAGTCAGCCACAGCTTGAACGGAATACCTGTCTGGGCATGTGCATGTGTGTGTCTGTGTGTGTGTGTACATGCATAAAGGTGTATATTGCATTGATGTAAATGTGCGTGGGCATGTTTGTGTGTGTGTGTGTGTGTGTGTGTGTGTGTGTATGTACATGCATAAACGTGTATATTGCATTGTTTGGAAATAGCTACATGTATGTAATATAAATCATACATATAAATCATTCATAAAAATAAAAACATTGTTCAACGACACCTAGAGAACATTGATTTCTTAATCATCAGTTGTTATCGGATATCAAACATTTGATAATTCTGACATATATAGTTTCAAAGGAAATTTACTACATTTTTCCATTAGCAAGGGATCAAATAGCTATGCATATGTATGCATAAATCATATTTAATATATACATATATATATATATATATATATATCAGGGGTGGGGAAAAATAAAATTGCCAATCGGTCCCACTTTATGTCGTCACTACTGGGGGTGGGGGGAAGAAAGGAATAAAAAAAGAACATTTAAAAGACGATATTTGCCAAATATTTTTTTTTAAAAATCATAGTGACATTTGTGTAGTTTTATCTTTAATCATGAACGTGAAACGATAAACCTGAAAACATGAAACTTTTTTTTTATATCGCATCACTCATCAGTGAAAAAAAATCCACAAATTGTATATATTTTACATAATAGAATAAATAATATAAAAAAGAAAGAAATATGAATTTAATTCCCGTATATTTATAAAAAGTATGAGTATTCAGTAGTGTCCTGAAAATTAATAAAAGATCGCACAGTAGAAGCGTTTGACAGCCCGAGCAAGTGCATGTTTAGACAAATTTAGAGAGTAATTAATAATGTCATCACTTATTGGATGAAATTTGACCTCTTCTGGCTCTGGAGTAAAGATAACAGTACATGTAACTGTTGCGCTTACTCGCACTTGTTTTTGAAAAAAGGTGGAAACCTTTTGTTAATTTTAAAATCCCTTATAATTATTGGATACAATATACAGTCAACAATAAATACATTTATAGATTATTTCAGTATATTTTATTCTATTGTAAGTAGTTTGTATTGCACAAAAGCCTCTTGCTTTTGGGCTAGGACACTCGACCCGACAGAGCACTGTACATAGGTGTTGACAGATGTTGATTGTAACCAGTTGCAAATTCTGGTCCTTTGTTTTAATTGGAGTGTAATACCTTGATGGCTCTCTAAACCACGAATTGTGCTATCGTTAACGTCTGTTTAATCTCTTGACCGACTCAGTAACTTTGACAAATGTGTAGCCTAGTAGCAGTCGATTGACACCACTGTACATGTAGGTCTGACTTCAGTGATTGGTGATATACTTAGGCAGACAATAAAATCACATACATCAGAAACCCCAGCCATATTGACCACTATTTATTTATTATTTAAAATCATGCACGAGATACTGATATCTGGGCAGGCGGTCCACTTGACGTATAGGAAATTGTTCCAGTAATAGAAATGGACAGGTGCTTCGGACCGACAATAATGACAAAAGTGGGACCAGCAAATGCACGTTTAAAAAAAACACAATTGGTCTCAGAGATCGAGAATCGGTCCCAGACCGGGAAAAAAGGGCTTTTCCCCACCCCTGATATATATATACACACACACACACACACACACACACA
>JAECMU010050684.1:0-21024 GCA_016106625.1 Dracogyra subfuscus | reverse complement strand
GCCGCTCCCCGCGACTGTGACAGGCGTACGCTACAACAGCTTGTTCTGAACGTGTACGTAAAACCCTTTGGACTTGGACTTGGACTTGGACGCATTTTCCCACCGACAGGACACAGCCTTTGCTATACCGGTCGTGGGTCACTGGTCATGGTGGGGAGAGGGGAACAATCATAGAATGGGTCCACTGAGGTGGTCCGACTAGATGCATGCATCCCAGGCGAGCGCTCCGATATGCTCAGTTACATGCATTAAAATTCCGCCTCAAGGAAGGAAGGAAATGTTTCATTTAACGACGCACTCAACACATTTTATTTACGGTTATATGGCGTCAGACTTATGGTTACGGTATATTATAGTTCGAGCTTGAATGTGTCTTGCTCTAGGATCGACCCTCGTCGGTGGGCGCATTGGACTATTTCTCGTTTCAGCGAAAGCACCACGACTGGTATATCAAAGGCCATGGTATGTGCTATCCTGCTTGTGGGATACTCCATATAAAAGATCCCTTGCTACTAATGGAAACATGTAGCGGGATTTCTCTAAGATTATATGTCAGAATTACCAAATGTTTGACATCCAGTCAATTAATCAATGTGCTGTAGTAGTGTGGTCAAATATAACAAACTTAATCTCATTCATTGATTTAGAGGGAGGAAGGACATATCCAGTGGTAAAGCGCTCGCTTGATGCGTGGTCAGTTTAGAACAGATTCCCGTCATTAAGTCTCATTGCGCTATTTGTGGTGTAACAAAGGCCGTCGTATGTACTATACTGTATGTAGGATGCTACATATAAACGATCAAGTGCTGCTAATCGGAAAGAATAGCCCATTTCGTGGCAGCAGCGGGTTTCTCTCATCTGTGTATTGCTTAATGATATATCTAAGGAATCCTTTAAATGCACTATCCCACAGACAGGAAGGCATTTGATAAAGTAGTCGTGGAGGATCAACACTCTAGCAATAGCTTAATTGGTCCATCGACGGGGATCGTTCTTAGACCGACAGCGCTTTACCACTGGACTACGTCACACCGCAAAACGAATGGGTGCCCTCCATTCAAAATAACTCCCCTATATGATAATTCCTGAAGAACAGTCATATTTAACAAAATACTAGCAATGAACTCGTCCTACTTTCATTGAAAGCGAGACTGGCAGTGTGGACGGAAACTATATCGCAGCTGGAAGATTCCGTGACGAACGAGCTTGACGACGACAGATCGTGATCGCTCGGAGACTGGGAGGCCATCATATTTGTGCTACAATTATTCGTTTGTTTCGTTTCCCCCTCGCTGGCTTCGAACTCGCAGTCTTCAGCTGCCCGGTCCCCGCTGTCTTCGACGTCTGCAGCCACGTCTCGTGGGCGCAGTTTATTTCGGCGATGCTTGGACTTAAACTTTTTAGAAAAACACGAAAAACATTCAGTCTTGGACATATCGGCTTCCGAACTATCCGAAACGACAGGTGGTCGGGCGTAGTTATTTATAATCATCTTTGTTTCCGAATCGCTCTCATGTAGTGGTAAGTTAGGAGAATACTTGCTGTTTTTCGGATTCGGAAGAAGGGTGTCCAGACCACGTTCAGGCTTTTGCAAGTCGATGCCATATTGGTTATTGTTGTTGCCTTCAAAAAGCTGTTTGTATTCATCGGTTTGTGCAAATGAGGAAAAATGCCCGCTGTTGTTTTTGCATAGATGGATGCCTGTTTCATTGGCATTTGGTGGTAGTTGCGAAGCCGCGGAACATCGCATTAGTCTTTTTCCATTGGTGGGGGATGGTTTGCACTGTTCCGACAGAGGAGACAAGCTATCGGCGTTTATTATCAGCGTCGAACCGCATACGTTTTGGTCTTCCATGGGCTCGTCTGCACTAACTTCATCGGGTTCTGGAAAAGATGCTGGTGTCACCATTTCTGTTTCTGAATCCAACTGAGATACACCCGTGCATTTTTCATCCCCTGTCTTTGTGACATTCTGCTTTTTTTTCTTCGGTTTACCATGCTTTGCTTCCCATTCAGCTTGGGGGTCCAGACGATCCTTGTAAATTGCACAGAAAAAGGGCTTCTTTAAAAAATATGACACCGGCATCTTTAACAGAGCAAAACGTGTTGAGAAAAAATATAAAATTATCAAATATGCAAACTCATAACATGTACTACATTGCCCTGAACGAGATCATTGTTACGTAAGGGACAAGGCGATTGTTACGTCATTTCATTATTGACGCCATCACGGCTTTGAATCAGATATCCATCGTAGGAGTGACTCTTGTAGATCGCTAATTGAGTTGGTGTTGTGAATTTGTGAGTGTTCAGATCTGTCCCCGTGCTTATAAACCTTAAAGTCTAGACTTTAATAAACTCTAGACTAACGTCATGGCAACGCCATTCATATAGCATTACGTTAAAGTCTGGACTTTATTAAAGTCTAGACATTAAGTTTTATAAGCACGGGTCCAGGTCATAGGTTTCAACGCGCACATTCAAAGCAAGTTGTTGTAGAACACGCCTTTCATGGGCGCAGGAAAAAATGTTGGAGGACGGAGGGAGAGGGGATCGTCAGCGCTTGGCAAGTGCAAAAGAGCACAAGCAGTCGGCCAAGGCCGGTAGCGGGAGGGATGTTTGTGGTGCTACTGAAATTTGAAACTGTCCCATGGGACCAGGCACGGCGGAAACAAGTAGATATTGGGGAAGCTGAGAGAGGTTGAAGGAAGGAAATGTTTTATTTAACGACGCACTCAACACATTTTATTTACAGTTATATGATTAAGGACCACACATATACTGAGGGAGGTAACCCGCTGTCGCCACTTCATGGACTACTCTTTTTCGATTAGCAACAAGGGATCTTTTATATGCACCATCCCAAAGACAGGATAACACATACCACAGCATTTGATGTACCAGTCGTGGTGCACTGGCTGGAGCGAGAAATAGCCCAATGGGCCCACCGACGGAGATCGATCCGAAACCGACCGTGCATCAAGCGAGCGCTTTACCACATGGCTACGGCTCGCCCTGGTGGAGATCGAGGGCGCAAAGTAAAGTTTCTGGTGGTTTCGGGGGTATACCGTATGTACCCCCCGTACATTTTGAAAATTAGATGTCTGGCATTATACAAGTAAAATTCTTCTCTGCTTTAAGATCCATAACTGGTTCATCAAAGGCCATGGTTTGTGTTATCCGGTCTGTGGGAAGCGCAAATAAAAGATCCCTTGCTGCCAATCGGAAAGAGTAGCCCATGAAGTGGCAGCAGCGGGTTTCCTCTCAAAGTCTGTGTGGTCCTTAACCATATGTCTGACGCCATATAACCGTAAATAAAATGTGTTGAGTGCGTCGTTAAATAAAACATTTCTTTCTTTCTTTCTTTCTCAGCCTTAAGATTTACTACCAATAATATTGTTTTTATTCAGCCACCCCCAGGCTTACTCAGCCGTGCCTAAAGAATTAAGTCCAAAAATTAATTGAGGCATAATGCCATTGACATAGCCAGGATTTTACAAGTGGAAGTCACCCACACTGTCTATGAGCCTGTCTCACTACACGGATGTTATCTGCCATTAAACCCATGTTAGATTGCCCAACTTCAGACGAAGGTTGCCAATAGAACGGGTTCTCGTTGGCACTAACAACATACACCATATATTTCACCCCAAAATGGAGAACATTTTCCTTCTCAGTTTTATGCTATATGACCGCATATGGCTGTAGTACCGGTTCGAACAGGTGGTTTATTAACCAATTCACTCAGGCTGTCTCTTCCATCATACACCAGTGTCCTACAAAGTCAATGCACAATACTGAGAGAGAGAGAGAGAGAGAGAGAGAGAGAGAGAGAGAGAGAGAGAGAGAGAGAGAGAGAGAGAGAGAGAGAGAGAGAGAGAGAGAGAAAGTGAGGGAGGGAGAAAACCCGGTCATCAAATGCTACTCATCAAAAAACAAAATTTCCACAGGCAGGACAGCACATACCAGTCTTTGATATACCAGTTACGCGACTTGAGGACGATTAATGTATTACAACACACTGAACCTCAGGTGAATGCTGGAACCTGGAACTTTTGGTAAGCTTTTTGAACCACTGCTGGACTCACTGAGCTATTTGTCATTCCAGCCAGTGTTCCACTGCTGGTATATCAAAGACCATGGTATGTACCATCATGTCTGTGAGATGGTGCATATAAAATATCCCTTGTTAATGGAATAGAGTAGTCCACAGACTGACAGCAAGTAGGTTTCCTCTCTTATTAATATCTGGCATAAACTACCTTGTTGGGTGTATTGGTTAAGCCATCAGCGGACTTGAATCTCGAAGGTACGGGGTTCATATCCCAGTGCCGGCTCCCATCCAGATTGAGTTTAATTATTCAGTGGGTAGGCCACTACACCGACTTCTCTCTCACTAACCACTAACCCACGGTTCTGGTCAGGACTGCGTGATTATGTATGAACAAACAAAAGCAGTACATGAAATCTGAAGCCACCAAAAAGGTATTTCTTTTAACACCCTTTATCTTGCTATCCAATTTGCGTTCAAGCATGCTGATCTTGGTACACACATAGGTTATTTTACAGAAACTGTCACTTTCACATCCCTGTATAATTTCTTTTTTAATTTATAAATAGAAAACTAAATTTGTTGTGTTTAACGATACCTTATTAATAATTTCATCTTGTCATAGCATTTTGTTCTCTCTAGTAATCAGCTTTAATAACGCTTTTATTGAAGATTATTGTAAAATGTCATTGGTGTTAAGTACAAAACTATACATAAACGTGCACTGTTAAAATATATAAGAGAAGACCTAACACTGAATACCTTTAATGTAATACGTACTAATGGCGGACTTACTCATTAAAGAAGGAATCTTGTAAATATTTTCCGTATTCAAAAGATAGTGGGCAATATAAGCTTGTCCCTGTAGTTTTATGTCATTGGTGTTACTATATATACTTATGATAAAACAAAAGAAACTAAATGCTCTCTGGGTGGAGTATTCCACCGGTATATATCGGTCATCAAACGTATCTGTCAAAAACAGCAGACATGAACAGTTTTGAATAGTTTTCTTTAAATGCCATGAATGTGTTGTCAAAATGTATAAGTAGGCCTATGTTTATTCACTGTCATTGGTGTTACAATCGTATTTATCTAATGGTTAATAATTTTAAGAAACTTGTTTTATGTGATTATACACATCGTATTTTTGCTGTAACATGCACTTTTCAGTTTTCTAAACTATTTCTTTAGAGAGCATGAATTAAGTATGCACTTATATGTCGTTAGTGTTACCTGTCACTGGTGTTACCAAGTGCTGAGTAACACCAATGACCCATTAGTAACAACAATGACAATGCGTTTGAATAAGATGTCGTTTTCCTCGCTTTGCCTATTTTTGAAAATGATTTGAAAATTGAAGGGACTTGTGCAGCATCACAGTTGCATAATGGTACTTTGGGTAAAATAAATGTATCTAAATACAAAACTTTACAAACCCATAAAACCATTAAATTAACTATAGTCCGTCTAATTTTTCTACAAAAGTGTTTTTTATTAATAATTTCAGTTTGGTTTGATGACGTCAGGAGACAAGTAAAAGTGTTTTGAAAATAAAAATTAAAAATACTATTTCTGTATCCAATTTACAAAACAATCCGCTCAGAAATAAATAACGTAGTAAATTTCATAGCACGAGGGGAAGACTGTCAACAGGATTATTTGCAACTATAATATGTTCTAGTGTGCTATAAGATCATGCGGGATTCGAGGGGACGACTGTCCACAAGATTATTTGCTACTAGATATCCTAGTGTGCTATAAGATCATGCGTGATTCGATGGGAAGACTGTCAACAGGATTATTTGCTACTAGATATCCTAGTGTGCTATAATATCATGCGTGATTCGATGGGAAGACTGTCATGGAAACAAAGATAATGATGTTGCCTCACAAGTTCAATTAGGTTTTTTTTCGTTACAATACAATGGCATTATCTGGCATCCATATTCAGCGCTAGAACTTATCTCCTTACTAAATCCACCTGAAGTAATAACAAAACAAATAAATACAATGTTGTATACTTTTATTTGGCAGAACAAACAAGAAGGAATTAAATGAGAAGTATTAGTACAAGACTATACAAATGGAGGCATTAAAATGTTACATTTTTCGAATTTTATGACTGCATTATGAGCCTCTTGGATAAGAAGACTTTTCAAAATGGAAAACTCTATTCCAGGCAATAACAGGACTAAAGAAAAATGTATTACAAAGTTGTTTAAAAAGATAAAACAAAAACAGAAATAATGAGTACAAATATTTGGTATAATAGTCATATCATTAAAGATAATAAACATATATTGTATAAACACTATATTGAAAAAGGCATAAAAAATTTTTAACAAGGTTTATTGAATGAGCAAGGACAGTTTATGGATTATAAAGTTTGTAAAGCAAGATTTAATATAAAATCAATATGCTACTTTAATAAGAGCAATCAGAACATTTATTGGCAATATTAAAATTGATAACCAAATATTTGTACCTTTAAACAATCCAATTTTCCCTTTCAATCTAAGAATTTTTCAAAAAGATGCAAAGGGATGTAAAACAATTTCTTGCCCACTAGACCAGATTATCCAGCTTTTGCATGGTGCTAGATAAATCTATCTTACCCACGGGTATAGACGATTTCTACATACGCGGTTATGAGGCTACTTGTAACTGGAGACAACTCTATTTTGAAGCTGCCAATTCATGTTGTTTTATTTTTTATTTTTATAATCCTCCAAAAGGTTATGTTAATGAAATTAAAAATTTGAACTTAATCGTGAAATTATTATTATTTTATTTTGTCCAATGGGACTACGTTTTAGCACGTATGGTTAAAGGAGTCGGCCAAGAATGGAAGGGAGCGATGGCAATATAAAAGTAACAAGTAGGCTTTAGTTACTAAGTGGGCAAGAAAAAGAATCAATCACCGTTGTCAGGTATAGATAAGGGAATTCCAACCCGCGAGACAAAATGTTTTGTAAGGGTCTCGGTAAACTTCGGCCCTCACAAAACATTCTGTCCCTTGTGTTGTAATTCCCTTATCTATACCTGACAACGGTGATAGATTCTATTAATACCAATTATTGAACAGGAATAAAGTAATACCTACATCACAAATAAAATATTGTAAATTTGGTTGTAGTTTTTCTCCACAAATAATATGGGGATACCATTACAGTTTACCGTTTTCAGTTTTAAAAGACTCATCTTTCATGTGCTTTCAGTATAAAATCTTACACAGAACTATAGCACAAACACTTTTTTGCATAAAATAAAATATATAGATTCTGATATTTGTCATTTTTGTTATCTCCAACCAGAAACATTGAAACATTTGTTTTATAATTGCACAAAATTTGCCAAAGTCTGGAAAGCTGTTGAATATTGGTTACAAGCCAAAGGTGAACACACCTCATTGGACAAAAATACAGTTTTGTTTGGACTCACAAATCAAAAATACAGATTTATTAATTGGCTAATTATTAATGTAAAGTATTACATTTATAGAATGAAAATTCAGAAGTCCGGACTAAATATTGAGGTACTTCAAAATATAATAAAAGATAAAACTACAAATTGAAAAATATATATTGTATAAAAAATGTCAGTTCAGTGAATTTGAAGAAGTTTGGAGACCTTGGCAAATTTTCTTCGAAACTAATAGTTAATGTTGTAGTTTGGAAATCTGTCTTCTTTACTCATCATTATTTTTTCTCCTTCTCTCTTTTTCTTGACTTGCCCATAGCAGATGAAATTTTGAAAACAAAATAAACAATGAAGACAAATTGAGAATTTTCAGTTCCTGTTTCTTTTGGGAGGCCTTTTTGGGTACCAGAGAATTTCTGGATAGATCCCTGACATGTAGGCCTATATGTAGTTATACTATACTCATACTGTAATGACATTACCAAATGGTTTCTGGGGTAATAAAATATATTTAAAAAAGAAAGAAAAAAAAGTGTTAAACTAGCCATACTTTTGTTAAACACCAAAATACCCATAATTTAATATGTACTAAAGCCTCGAAACTTTCTCCATCTAAAAAACAATAATATAGATGCACTGTACTTTGGTCATATATTTAGGACACAATTATTTCTTACTTTTAAAGATCTCAAAGTGTCAATTTATTATCTTGAAATCTCGACTTGTTATGCTGAGTACTCAACTTATTATGTTGAAATATTGACATTTTATCTCAACATTCGACTTATTATGTTGTGCAACATATTAACATATTATATGTACCTCAAGCTTTTGACTTATATGCCACCATGCATGATAGCATGAGATAAATCCACCATTGACATAATAATTCAAGAGCTTGAAATAATAGGTAGATATTTCAACAAGCCCGCTTTCCATTAATGGGATTCCACACACAATTTATCATGCGCGTTATCACACACGGAATGTGATTTTCCATATCAGTGTTCACAAGTGGGATACTATACAAAGTTTGACGTCACTAAAGTGTAATTTTAAGCAGTTACTTGTATAATGCTGGTAACACTTTGTATTATGACGTCACCCAGCTCGTCAATATACTATTCCACTCACAGAAATGTGTATATGCACTATATCAATAAACTCGCACACGTATCATGTTAATATAAAGCAGGCCTAATAAGTCGAACAGTCAAGATCTCAAGATAATAAGAAAATATCGAGATCTTTAAAACAAGAAAGAAATAACTGTATATACCACCCATTATGTCAATCTCTTGTCTTATTATATCAAGTTTTCAATCAAGATATATGGATAAAAAGAATGCATGAATGAATGAATGAATGAATGAATGTTTAATGACACCCCAGCATGAAAAATACATCGGCTATTGGGTGTCAAACTATGGTAAAAGCAAAACAGTAAATGTGGAATCACATCATGGATATAAAGAGAATTGCAAATGAAAAAGGTGATCTGTCATGAGCTCGAGATAATAAATTAAAAGCTTGACATAATAAGTTGAGAATTCGAGATAATAAGTCAAGCACTCAGCATAAGTCAAGAGCTTAAGATAATAAGCAATACACACAAACAAGTTTGGAAAACAAAAGTTCATATCTTCTAAGTTCAAGGGCCATAACTCAAAAATGGGTAAATAACCATGATTTTTTCTGTTTAATGTTTTGTTTAACGATGCACTCAACACATTATGATTATGGTTATATCGGTGTCGGACATATGGTTATGTCGAGAAAAACCTCAGTGGTTAGCTGACGGGGATCGATCCTAGACTGACCGCGCATCAGGCGGGCACTGTACCACTAGGCTATGCTGCCCACTAAATAACCATGAAAGTCCAACTCTATGTTGGTTAAGCAGTGTTGAAAATTAGCAGTTGCCTGAACGCCCATGATGACCTTTATTGGTCAAGGGTGACTAAGAATGTTACAAAGGTAGCCCATTGGGCCACCATAGATTTTCGGGTCTCGTGAGTACATGACTGAACTGAACTGAACATTTATTTCTCTCAGGGCGTAATCTACGGCATATAAGGAACAATATATAATACAACAATTCATACATGACAGAGTAAAACTATTCACATAAGTATACCTACACAGGGCTCGCGCTGCCGTTCGCCAAAGTCGCCAATGGCGAAAAATAATAAAAATTGGCGAAAGAATTTCCGATTTGGCGAAAAAATGTAGTACATAAAACGAACATGGGAATATAATTATAAATAAATGGTTTGGGTTTGCATACACAATAATAATACAATAAAGCTATGAGCCAGAGGGCTTGATAGTATTCATAATATGTTTACAAAATAGTGCAAGTTTTCGGAGGAAATTTGTATGTATTTGGTTTGGATCAATAATATTTTGGTATATATTGAAGTCTGAATTGGTTAAAATATGGGCATGTAAAAATATAATGGAATTTATCTCCGATGTCGTTAGTGTTACATAAAAAACACAATCTATCATGTAATGGTTTATGTATCCATCTACCTGTCTCTGTTGGAAGATTGTGATTTGATACTCTAAAACGTAACAAAAGGCACCAATGGTTTTTTTCTAATAACTTTAAATATTTTCGAATGCTATACTGCTTTTAAATATTTTGTAACAAAATGCTTTCGATGAAGTGTCAATATGACTATACCATGTTTGCCAAAATTGATCTATGAGTTTTGTTGAAATAGAAAATTTCAACAATGAAGCACTATTAATACGCTCACATTGTGACCACCATATGTATGTGCAACCAATATTATCTAAAATTGATTTTATAAAAGCTATCCATTTGTGATCATAAAAATGTGTATTATAATCATTCAATAACATTCTGTACACTAATAATGATAGCTTGGACTGTTTCCCAGTAATCATCCTAAACCAAAATCCTATCATTCTTATTTTTACTGTTATATCTACCGGGAAGCATCCAAGTTATCCATACAACATATATAATGGGGTGGATAAAGCAATAGGTAAAATCATGCAATCAAATAATTTAATTTGGCAGCAGAAGACATAGCACATGTTCTATATTTTGACAGCACCAACATAATGAATAAAGATAACATTTATCTACACAAAATTAATTTATTAAGTTTTAAACCCATATGGTCTCAAATAACATTTTATTAGGAGTAAAAGTGCAGTATAAATTAAAACAAAAATTCTTTAAAAATTACTATCAAACTGCATACATGTAGCTTAACTCTTTTTTCCTGATACAGGTTTTAAGGCAATTGATGGAACATCCAAGGTAATCTGAATGATTAAACCGTAATACATGATCAGGGTCGTATTTCTGCACAAAACAGAATCGAATGGACATTTGGCAAACATTGGCCTATTCCATGGATCTCTATCAAGTATAGGAGAACAGCCACTCCGGGGGAAATCATTTGCTGGAGATTTCACCCCCTCTTGTATCGACACTAGGTTTATTCCATCCATCTTGCATCACCACAGAGGACTGCCACCCTCAGACTAGTTTACTAGAGCATGTGCAGTTCTACCTTTTAGTCTCTTTGTACTGCATTATCTTTTACCCTGTATTTAAAATGAGATTTACACTGGATCTCTTTTTTATTTTTTTATTTTTTTAGTTGGTATGGGTTTAAAGCTTGATAACATGTTTTTATATGAGTTTTAACTGCATTCTTTAATGCAAATGAGCACATGGCTATTATTCAACAAATTCCAATGTGATACTTGGAGGAATAGTTGAATTTGAGAAGAGTCAGTAAGATTTTCTTCAACTGGCTCTGCTGGAGACCATGGTTTTCATGTTGATTTTTAACCCTGTTAAAATGGATTTACATGAAACTGCCTAATTATTCAAATATATACAAACATTCAAATACAAAGGTAAACCAACAGGCAACAAACAAGCAATATTGTACAAATATATATCCCATTCAACAACATAACGATTTGCATCGATCTAAATTATGCTACACTGCGACACGTTCAGCTAAAATTCCTTTCAGTATGTTCAAAAATAAGTTTAATAAATTATATGACATATTGATGAAAGTCATCCTCTTTTGGAACATTTGTGTATTATTGTTTAAAAAAAAAAAAAAGAACTACCGTACATCTGTGGTGTTCAATTATAGTTAAGGGCAGATAACTCTGCTAAATTTATTACTGAAAAAGGTTATTAAGTTATCCTATAAAGGATGGAAGATCTTTTTAAAATACTTTTGCATGTTATTACACAACAAACTGGTAACTTGCCAAGGTAAGGTGGGATATATACATATATATATATATATATATATATTTAAATGATTTTTATAAGTTATTTGGTCCAACTTTTCATAATGACAAAATGTTTGTGACATTAATTAACAAAAACAATTAGAGCTGGGCGGTATACTGTATGTATCGTTTGGTATCTGTATCATGTCAATATCGATTTACTGTACCAAGCAAATTTCAAAATGCCAAAATATTGGTGTTGAAGGTTTTCCCCACCATTTAGTAAAGCACTAACAATATATCTGATGAATGCGAAATGGGGTGGGTATAAATCAGATGAGAGCCTTGTATATGGAATTTAATTTAATTTACATGAAATTAGCGGGTGAGACTTAACTCGGTCATGCATTTAAAGTCAAATATACCAAAAATACCGCTTGATATCAGTATTGGTATTGTCTCAATACCATATCAGTACGGTGTTAAATCACCAAAAAATACTGATATCGATACCGAACCTCAAATTTCAATACTGCCTAGCTCTAACAAAAATGGAAACAAAATATAACAACATGCAACTGTGTTGAATAAAGTGTACAACTTCTAATTTTTGTTTTAACAGTATCCAATGGAAATATAAATTTTCTGTAATCTGCAAAATGTTTTTGTTGTACATTTTCCCAAATATACATTTTGAAAGTTCAGTTTATGCTAAAAGCAGGCAAACAACCAATTGCACTTCTGATAACACCAGACAAAAATTACTGTTCCATACATGTATCTAAACAAGCACCAATATAAAAACAATACAGCAGCTAGTTAAATAATATGTCTTCTGAAGTTCTGAGGTGTTTTTTCTATGCATTTGTTTAGGTTTTTTCTTTTGTTCTGCAAAAAAAATAATTAATAATAACAAAATTAAAATTGTTAAAAACAATTTTTAAAAATCACAGATAAAAAAAGGGTATCTCTGCGGTATCTGGAGTGCTCGCCTGATGTGCGATGAGTTGTAGGATCGATAGTCCTCAATGGACGTTTTATTTTATTTATTACAACTACCGGGTAATGCCCTAACCCCACGAAAAAGGTAATACCAGTCAAGACAAACATGGTCCCAGTGTTTTGAATGAGAATTTAAACCACTTCTCTTCTCATGCATGCCATCATTTCAAATGTGAAAACCCATTCCTGTAGCAAGATGGATGATAAAACCTTTCTTTATGACCCTATTTTAAAATCTGACCATACTCAGTAGCTTAAATTAGGATGGCCTCGGTGGTGCAGTGGTTAAGCCATCGGACATAAGGCTGATAGGTACAGGGTTCACAGCCCGGAGCTGGCTCCCACTCAGCATGATTTTTAATGACTAAATGGGTAGGTGTATACAAGACCACCACACCTTCTTCTCTCTCACTAACTTGGGTCTCCACGAGTACTCGAGTATGGGTTGAGTCTAGCAAGACTCAAGTCAGTTCACACGACTTGAGTACTCATACAAGTGAGACTACATAGAGCATTAATTATAGCAGTAATGCATGTTAAACAATAATCATAATGTTATATGATCATATGTTACTCTTTTTAATCTGGCTGTCCATCTGTCACAATACTGAATGTATCAACCGGTTTCTAAATGCAATTCAATGGCATGATTTCAGATTCATGTTCAGTGCTGGAATTAAGATGTATATATTATACATTTATTCTTTAGTCTCATTATCATCCAATATTTTAGACTCGTGGAGGCCCTATGACTAACCACAAACAACTAACCCAGTGTCCAGAACAACCCAGATAAGCTGAGGTGTGTACCCAGGACAGTGTACTTGACAGTGTAATTGGATATAAGCACCCCCCAAAAAGGAGTAAAAATGTACATGATTACTTCCAGAAACTGTAGTCACACAAAATAAACATGTTTACGTCAATTGTCAGTTTGTATTTTAGCAGCTGTATCTATGTAGATATGTTTAAACAAGTTTGATTAAAGGCTTTTAGGGGAATAATAATTGTTGAAGTGTAATTTAAAATTGTTTTATATTGCATGTTAAAATATCTTTTTAATGCTTGATTATCAGCAGCACAAGAGGTGAGTGTGAATGTTTTCACTGTCATAAGCTCTTGTTAATGTTTGTAACAAACAAATTCATGATTATATCTAAGCTCCCACTTTAATGATTGTATAAACTGGAATAATACTTTAACATGCTTTGTGTTTTGTGAATAGATGCCTGAGTGCATGTTGATGATTTGTATCTCAAGTACACCTGTACAATAATCTGGGCACATACATTCTGAGATTGGGCTCGAATGACATGAAATTTATACATATGCATGTAGTTTCTTCTTGTTTTGTAGTAAATAAAAAAATTAAAAATTAAATCGGTTTTGAAATAATAATTCATGACAATTCTGCCTTGTGTTATCTGCAGATATTCAGCATGCATTGCATATTCATAGCCCAGTGGTACAGTGCCCGCCTGATGCACGGTCGGTCTAGGATCGATCCCTGTCAGCTAACCACTGGTTTTTTTTCTCGACAATCATATGTCCGATGCCGATATAACCGTCATTGTATTGTGTTGAGTGCGTCGTTAAACAAAACAAAACAAGCATTGCATATTGTTACCTGATCCTTCTTAACTCTCTTCTCCATCATCAGAATCAGTATTGCTGTCAGAGTCCTCATAGTCAGACAGTTTTCTCAGTGTCTGCTCCTCTGTAAAGCAATTGTATGCTAATTAATCTATATGTATGTTTAGCTAATATGCTGCATATGCTCCTAAGAGAAGAAATATTTCATGTAATATCATTTATACAGAGGGTGATACACTTCTTATGTTTTGTTCCAGCATTTCACAATTGTATACTTAATAACAAGGTTCAACCGTTAATTTTTCTACACCATGTCAGTGCCAAAATTACTTTAAAATACGACCACAGGTAATCGAGTACCCTTTTTTAGTATTCCTCAAATAATCAAGTCTAAGGTGGAGGGGGGAGGAAGACTTGGCCTAAACAGGAAACAAATCTGTTAATCAAATAGGCTATCCATTTTTACTTGTCTTATATGAATTAGCTGCTTAGAGCATTACGATCTAGCACGTTACTAAAATGGATAAGTAGACCCTTTGTAAAGTTAGTTTTGCTTTATCTATGTGAGCTCGAGCAAAACACATGTGACATAAAAACAGGTCAGGGAATTCCCACAATGTAGCAGTATTTCGTATTACGAAACTAGGTTGTCCATCTACAAACTGATGTTTAAATGTACATGTAATTAACATTTAATTCACTAAATGTTAAGAACAGCGAGTAGGTGCATGCATGATAATTTGTAATGGGATTTAAGCAGTCTACGACTCACATCAAGAGCGCCAAACGCTGTAGTCCAAAGGGACGTAGAAAGTGTGGTTCTTTCTACATCTGAATATTGTTACATACCCTTCATGTATATATAGCTGAGCTTATTCAAAAAAGTGTGGCACCATGTTTCAACTATTTCTCAACTGAAATAGTACAACAAATGGACACACAAACAAAAAATATATAGTTTACCGTACTCACTAAATCCCAATTGAAGTACTGGTACTTTCATTATTATTAACCAAATTAATTTTCCTACAACAACATAAAAAATTGCCCCATCATTTTAAATTTGCTAATGTGCACCTTGCATTTCATGTTTTCATTAGAAATTCCAGTGTTTGTAGTAAACACCGGAATTTCTAATGAAAACATGAAATGCAATGTCCTATATTCTACAATTAAAATTCATCATGAAATTATTTTTTTTTACATTTAAAAACAAAAGATCTCTTTGGTACACTGGTCCATTAAGCCCCCCCNNCCCCCCCCCCCCCCAAAAAAAGAGAGAAAAAAAAGGCATTTTTTTTTTTATGATTCTAAAATAAGGTATTTCAACATATTTAGTAATACTGGGCTTCCAAGTATGATGTGAAATTGGTTGACAAATATATTTAAATTTTGATTTAAACTGCTTACATTTTGGGACGAGTTAATTTGAGTTACTTGCCTGGCAGGCAATTGAAAATTTTAGGATATGGCCAGCCCTGAAAGGTGTTGAGCAAAATGTGATCTGTGAATGATCTTAGATGACAATTATAACTGGTGGATGGTGATACTGTGATCAGTGAATAGTAGTGACAGCTGATGATGATGTTTATGGTGATCAATGATACTATAGTGATGACAAATGATGCCGATGTTGATTGTGGTAATTGGTGAACATGATGGAAAAGGTGATAACGAACGGTGGTGGAAAATGTGAAATGTGTTAAATGGTACAAAACTATAAAATGTTAATGAATCAATTGGATATATGTATGCTGATTTGGGGAGGGTTTTGTTATTGTCGTTATTAAATATCTCTGTTTTGTTTTAACGACACCACTAGAGTTCATTGACTATTAATCACTGTCTATTGGATATCAAACATTTGGTAATTCATAAGAGGAAACCCGCTATAATGTACATTTTTCTTAATGCAGCAAGGGATCTTTTATATACTCTTATATGCACATACAGTGGCCTTTGACCAGATGTGGTCTACTGGTTGGAAAGAGAAAAACTCCAATCAGCTGAATGGATGGACCGAGGTGGTTCGATCCTTAGACGGAAGCATATCAAGCGAGCACTCAAACAAATGAGCTAAATCCCACCCCAAGTATAAATGAAATGGCTAATTAGAAACTTGCATTAGGCCGAAAATATACGGTAGGTAGGTAGGAAAAACATTTTATTTTGGAAAATACTTTTATTTATGGATATTTAATAAAGGTGTTGACTACCGGTATCCAAAATAACCTCAGCATGTATAGAAATGCATTATGCAAACTAACAATACCATTCATCATAGTGTTTCATAGGCATCGGAAGATGGCAGCGACTGGGGGGGCCACCAACTAAATGCGAATTTTTAAACAGGTGGGCCAAAGAAAATTTGGCCCCCAGTTTTCGAGTTGGGGGGGCCAGTGCCCCCCTGGCCCCCCCGGTTCCGACGCCTATGTGTTTTCCCTAGAAATGAAGTAAGGCATGGTAAAGTGACGTTTTGGGGGCATATTTTATGTGCAGTTTTAAATATAACGGCTTTTTTTCCCATTATACAATTTTCAAAAGGACAAAAACCTTATTACAAAAGACCCCTTGCTGTTTAATAATAGGCAGAAGGTTTACTCTCATACTAACACTTAACTTCTGTACTGGTCCAGGACGGACTAGGTTGTGAATATTATCTTTCCTAGTGTATCTAAGAAATGGCAGACTTACCAATTTTATAATTTGCAATGTTAGTTTTATTCTGTATGCACCCAGTATTAAAGTACACACTTGGTTTGAAGCAATCAATTGGTCCAATGAATAGAAAGGCAGTGCAAATGCTCAGGATGCTCAAACCAATGTTGAAATGTAAAGTTTGGTTTATTTAACGACCCCTCGACCTGCTCAAGGCGAAAAAAATATTCATATCCCGACTTTTTATATTCCTGTATACAGAATAGCCCTAGAAGGTCAAATTTTCAAAATTTTCAGGAGGGGGGAGGGCCCCCCAGACCTCCCACCACGGGCTTCGCGCCTGCAACATTCACAGTGTTTGGCTTCACCAGACACCTCGAACCCCCTCACTGCAAAATTTCTTTGCGCACGCCCCTGACTAGAGCACATTGATTTTTATCTTTAATATCATCGGCTATTGGACGTCAAACACATGGTCATTCTGACAGTTTTTAGAGGAAACCCACGTAGTTCCCAGTGACCACTTACAAAAAATAATGAAACACATCGAGATCTTACAGACACATTTAATCATTTGATTTAAAAAAAGTTTTAGGGTCGGCAGGTTCAAATTAGGGTCGGTTGGGTAACCGGAAACAAACAATATTTGATGATACGCCTTACCAAGTATTCCCACCCGAAATAAAGAAACCATGTTTATTCCGTGCACGTATACCCATACTGAAAATAGTTACCTTGTAGTTGTAGAGCTATCTGTGAAGGTATCCCACCTGTCGCATAGCCTGTAGATTCATCCTGCAAACAATAAACATACATATGTCCTAATTTCATGCAGTAAACAGGGGTCAAAGGTAACGATGACACTAAGAGCAATTGCCATCGTTGAGATAAAAATTGCTGTAGGTCAGAACCATCACCGATGGCAAAGTCCAGTCGGTAAATCTCCTCAATGATGGTAAAATGTTTACACTTGGTGTAAATTATCTGCCAGAATATAACATTAGCAGATCTAAAATATGTCTACATTCAGCAAAATAATCTTTCAGTCTTTATTTATTGGCATAAAAGTCGTCTTTTAATTAATCTATAGCCAGGGACACTTAAAAGCATAGTAAGGGTAAACTATCAAGGGTCTTAATTTTTCTCTCTCTAAAATTTGAAATCCATCCACAAACAAATACCTACGATTAATTAGTAAGTTGTCCCACATATTTTGTCATTTCCATCATATTTTACATACATGACAGATATAAAAATTTAATATTTAAAACAAGTTTTTGTCTTAAAACCATCACATTTTTTGGTTAGTTTGTTTAACGACGCACTCAACACATTAAATTACGGTTATATCGGCATCGGACATATGGTTATGTCAAGAAAACCCCCAGTGGTTAGCTGACGGGGATCGATCCTAGACCGACCGCGCATCAGGCGGGCACTGTACCACTGGGCTATGCTGCCCGCTATTTTAAAAAACAACAAAGTTAAACATAATTTGTGTCTGTATATTGCAGACTATTTCAAAAGTATGAGGGAAGCAGCAATTTCACAGGTGTAAATAGCCCGAGTACTCTGACTGTAAGAGAGCTAGACGGACATTTGAACAGTTATATACATGTATATATATATATGCTCTCATTACAGTCAGAGACCAACCTATGTAATTTTCTGTCAATCACGGCCCATCAAAAAGTAGTCAAAGATTCCTGCTCTAATACCACAACAATCCTATGTTTGACGTCAAATACATTTACATCGAACATTTTTTAGTTCTTTGATTAAACAAATTCAGATATTAATTACTAATACACACAGTGACACACTACAGAATGAAACCCGACAGCACTCACATTCAACTAAGCTTCAGCAAACTCCGGAAAGCAGAACTCTAAGTTCGCCAACCTATATCGAGACGTTGCATCACATGATAGCTCGCTCAGCCATTCCGTCTTCCAAGGGCCGTCTCATACAATAATACAAGTGCCCCACAATCACCCACAAAAAAGTTAGGGTTTTTTTAATGACACTACTAGAGGACATTGATTCATTAATTATCGGATGTTGGATGTCAAATATTTGGTAATTTTATCATTGTAGCATTTCAGTCAAAAGATACAAATGTTTCATTTAACAAGGCACTCAACACATTTTATTTATGGTTATATGGCATCAGACATATGGTTATGGCACACAGATATTAAGAGAGGAAACCTGCCGTCTCCACTTCATGGGCTACTCTTTTCGATTAGCAGCAAGGGATCTTTTATATGCACCATCCCAGTCATGGTGCACTGGCTGGAACGAGAAATAGCGCAATGAGCCCACCGATTAAAATGATGCGGGTTTCCTCTCACACTATGATAAAATTACCAAACATCTCAGACCTTGACCACTGGGCGATCATGTGATAATGTCACGATATAGGTCGGCGAACTTAGAATTCTGCTATCTAGAGTTTGCTGAAGCTTAGTTGTTTTTTTTTTTTTTTGTTCAACGACACACTCAACACTTTGCCAAAGCTTAGATGAATGGGGGTGCTGTCAGGTTTCTTTCTGTAGTGTGTGTATTAGTGATTAATATCTGAATTTGTTTTAATCAAGGAACTCGAAAATGTTTGATGTAACTGTAAATGATGTCAAACATAGGATTGTTATGGTATTACAGCGGGAATCTTTGACTACTTTTTGGTGGGCAGCGATTGACAGAAAATTACATAGCTTGGTCTCTGAATGTAATGAACTCTTACAGTAAAGTACTCTGGCTAAGGTGTAAAAAGCTGTAATGCAATAAATGTGCTTGGCTAAAACTTTTAAGGTTAACTTTTATAAATGTTAGTCGCTACATGTACACTTAAGGTGATTTTAACACTAATGTAGCTTCTTACAATGGGATTCCGCTCATGAATTAGAACTCAGACTGACTAATCTGTACCTGGTCTCCGGGTTCTCGTTGTCTTAGTGACGACTGGGCTGGAGGTGGACGGTCCATGTCGACATGTGTCAACTCCACCTGTGACACCTGCTCGACACTTTTTGGAGAGGTCTCTTCTTCGTGTTGTAACCTCCTCTGTTGACGAAGACTGATCTCCATTGCAGGCTCCTGCGTCTCAATCCATCTGCGTGGATTTTGTCTCTGCTGATGAAGACTTTCATGTAAATCTACTTCATCATGGAGAGTAATGCTAATGGAGTTAAGATGAAGTCGGTAAAAAATACCATATGGTCGATCTTCAAGTCCACCTTGCTGGCATAAGGCAACAAGGTAATTTACAACAGGAGTACCTGTTGGAGAAAACAAAAAAATGTAGCTCTATATGTATATGTATATGTGTGTATATGTGTGTGTATATATATATATATTCTGATAAATTTGCTACGGCAATTAAGTGCCGTCGCAAATCAATTTTGCAACGGCACTACGGCAGCAATTTTAAAGAAAAAAATAATGCTGCCAAAATTATTCATATATGATCCACTGCAGTAATAATATGCTAAAACATAACATCTCAACTTTATTTTCGTACGCTTTTATCCTGAAATAAACTGATTAATATTAATTGAGGAAACATTAGACCACATCAAATTATGCTTTTTTCTAGGATTTATAATTGGACCGAGTTCTGAGAAAAATACCTTTGATTTGCGACAGCAATGAAATGCTGTTGCAAATCAATTTTGCGATAGCTTTTGCGACGGCATTGCCGATTGCCGCCGCGAATTTTGAGGGCTGTATATATATATATGTATATATATATATGGGCCATTTCACGGTAATTTTTTGTGACGGACGTGACATTTTGACACCATAAAACTACATTTCTACAAAAACTTGTGTGTACTTTTCTCTACATTTTATGTTAATAGAAACCACATGCGTGATGTTTATTTCACCCAAAAATATTTTGTACTAGTATTTTTGTAATAAATTACATATTAATGAGTGTGACGGACGTGACATCATTTGGACACAAAATATTTTTGTTCAAGTTCAACCGAGAAACTCTGCTCTCCTATTTCTACTATTTTAAATCCCAAGTATCATTTTGTTAGGTCACC
>JAECMU010050675.1:26855-42144 GCA_016106625.1 Dracogyra subfuscus | reverse complement strand
TCATTTTAATAATATACACTGCTATATATTGAATATAGTGTGTGATTTAAGAGTGCATTAGCTACTACAGTAACCAGTATCTTTGGTTTAATTATGTTTTTAGGTTTAATAATACACAGTGTTTAAATAACGTAGATGCTTAAAACATATAATTTCTGAATTTACATTATAAATTACCAAAAACACTTAATTCCTGTATCCAGGTCAGTGGAATACGCAAAGAGAGGCAGAGAAAAAAATCAGTTATAAAGTAACCCTCCCCCCCCCCCCGTTCCTACAAGCCTGCCAATCCAAAGGGGTGAAGTTGGGGGGTATTCATCCCTTCCTTCAGACTTTGAAGTGTTCCAAAAACAGGTTTGTGGTAAGGTAATAATATGTGTCACACACGGGCATAGGAAGGTGCCAAAAGGGAGGGGGAGGCGTACACACATATATACAAATACATGTATAAAATATAAATAAAAAAACCCAAAACAACATTGCCGCTCCAACAAAGTGGGGGCACATGCCCCCTGACCTCCACCCTCCACTTCTTCTGCCAGTGTGTGAAATAGTGGGCACACACTATAGTGAGGTTGGCATAAACACATTTTAACAGAGATGAAACCTCTCAAAACCGGACCCTCTTAAAACTGGAATTCCCTCCAAACACAAAATTTGTTATGGTCCCTTTTTAAAAACCTTTCAAACCAGATACAGTGACACACCTCTTAAAACCAGATACAGTGACACACCTCTTATAACCAGATACAGTGTCACACCTCTTAAAACCAGATACAGTGTCAGACCTCTTAAAACCAGATACAGTGTCACACCTCTTAAAACCAGATACAGTGACACACCTCTTAAAACCAGATACGGTGACACACCTCTTATAACCAGATACGGTGTCACACCTCTTAAAACCAGATACAGTGACACACCTCTTAAAACCAGATACAGTGACACACCTCTTATAACCAGATACAGTGTCACACCTCTTAAAACCAGATACAGTGACACACCTCTTAAAACCAGATACAGTGACACACCTCTTATAACCAGATACAGTGACACACCTCTTATAACCAGATACAGTGACACACCTCTTATAACCAGATACAATATCACACCTCTTAAAACCAGATACAGTGTCACACCTCTTAAAACCAGATACAGTGTCACACCTCTTAAAACCAGATACAGTGTCACACCTCTTATAACCAGATACAGTGTCACACCTCTTAAAACCAGATACAGTGTCACACCTCTTATAACCAGATACAGTGTCACACCTCTAAAAACCAGATACAGTGTCACACCTCTTAAAACCAGATACAAAACCAGAGCCAAAAGCCACAACCATTCCCACAGGGATACCCTGGATTCTCCAGCATGAAAATTAAAACTAAAATATAACTCACAAAATGTAGGGGAGGCCCGGCCTCTAGGGCCCCCACTTAGATCCACCACTGCATACAATAAGTGAATATTTCGTGAGTGAGATGTAATATTGTAATGAGCTGTCTGTTCCAAGGAAATGGTTTATTTAATGATGCACTCAACACATTTTATTTATAGTGATATGGCATCGGACATATGGTTAAAGACCACACAAATATTGAGGGAAGAAACTGGCTGTCACCATTTCATGGGCTACTCTTTTTTTTTCGATTACAGCAAGGGATCTTTTATATGCACCATCCCATAGACAGGATAGCATATACCACGACCTTTGATGTACCAGTTGTGATGAACTGGCTGGAGCGAGAAATAGCCCATTGATGGGGATTGATCCCAAACCAACCCTGCATCAAGCGAGTGCTCTATTGCTGGGCTATATCTCGCCCCCTGTCTGTTCCACGTGAAGCCACTGGCCATGCCAGAGACCGGGCCTAACACAGACATGCCCAAAACCATAGGGGTGTAGGGGTATAGGGGTATAGGGGCACAGAGTTCTAAGTAAGGAGCTGGGAATTAAGTGTCAGTTACTACAGAAGACACTATGAACATTAAATCCATCTTGATACACAGGTGTTTCATTACCTTGCTGTTGACAATCTCCCAGTACCAGCACTGCCCAAATCAGATGGGTGAAGTGTTATTTATTGCACATCGCTCCTTTCCAAGTGTTTGATGTTTGATATCTAGTCTGATAATGTGTAGATTAATTTCTTTTTCATAGATCCTGGAAGATACTGTAACACGAGGCAGTTATATTGATTTGTCTTTCAGTACAGGAGAGAAACAATACATAATGCCCCTGCACGTGCTGTAACCTCACCGTGGTACAGGGGTGTAACATTCTCTTTGAGAATGGCCAATACAGCACAAATTGAAGTTTAGAGTAAAATTCAGTATCCGTAAAATTCTGTGATATTTGTATTTGTATTTTTGCACAGTTTTTTAACACTGTTTTTGTTTCAACCTTGAATGTTTATATTGATGTTGATCATCACTTTATTTATTTGCATTACCATAGTGTGACACCCAATAGCCGATGTATTTTTCGTGCTGGGGTGTCGTTAAACATTCATTCATTCATTCAATACATAATGCCTCCCACTTCCTAAGCTTATCACCTCATTTATGCAAAGTTACTTCAAGTGATTTTACTTATTTTACCCAGTGGTAAAGAGCTCACCTGGTGCTATTTCTCGTTTTATTCAGTGAACCACTACTGGTACATTTAAGGATATGGTATGTGCTGTCCTGTCTGTGGGATGATGCACATAAAAGATCCCTTGCTACTAATGACAAAATGTAGCGAGTTTCCTTTCTAAGATATGTCAAAATGATCAAATGTTTGACACCCAATAGCTAACTATTAATCAATCAATGTGCTCTAGTGGTGTTGTTAAACAAACAAACTTTAACTTTATCCTTCAGATAATGTGTAATGTGGATTAGATTTCTTTTTAATAGGCGCTGGAAAATATGTAATATTAATATACCTTTCAGTGCCGTGCCGTGCCGTTCGGTGCCATACAACCCTCTATGTTAACTTTTCCCTTTAGGAGCCACATTATACTACTTGTATTTTAATATAGATAGGATGAAATGTTTTAGTCGCCAAATGAAAACAAATGGTTGCAAATGCAACCAAACTGGTCACAATGTAGAGAGCTGCAGTAGAGGAACAACGTAATACCTCCCACTTCCTAAGCTTATAAATCATCTCTGCTATGCAATTTTACTTTACGGTAAGTTGATTTACTTTTTTTCTTTTCAGTGCCTGTGGTATATTCCCCTGACTTTAAAAAAAAAGTTTCACAAGTGTTGTTCTAAGATGAAGATGCACTGTGTAATTCTCGTGATAACTGCTCTGATTGTCTCGTGCGTTGTTGCTGCTCCTAAAGTGATCACAATCGGAGCGGCACTGAGTTCGGAGAGGAACGAGGACATCTTCCACGCGGCCGTGGCGGGTCTGAACAATCCCCCGCTCGACCCCAACGTCTACTTCAACTCCACGGCCATCCCCATGGACTCGAACCCGATCCGGTCAGCCCTGGACGTCTGTGACAAACTGCTGCCTCAGCACGTGTTCACTGTGATCGCCAGCCACCCCAACTCGTCCGACCAGTCTCCCATCTCCGTGTCTTACACCTGCGGCTTCTACCAGATTCCTGTTATTGGAATAGCAGCCAGGGACAGTGCTTTCTCCGATCAGGTAACATTGATTATCACCTGTACAGTTAAAGATGTCTTGGTTCATATCAGTGTTATGTCCCACTAGAACACAAAGTGGGATTAACAGCTAGGCCTAATACGATGTCTTACTATGTGCTTTGTTATCCAGTAGCCAGTGATTAATAAATCAATGTGCTCTAGTGGTGGTGTTAAACAAAACAAATTAAACTTTACTATTGGTGCACCAAAGCCTTTCCGGAGCATCAACTAAATGAGTTAATAGTGATATAAAAAGATATATACATGATATTAACCTTGCTACTATTTAATATTATTTTTATATCCCTCGTGAAATGTTTGCTTGTCTTTTACTAAAGCTCATAAAATTTTAATATTTTACTTGGGACATAAACCTGATTAAAATGGAAGCTTCTTTAATGCTGTAATTCTGTTGTAACTGTAGAGTGAGGTTAAAGGCATATAGTCACAGACCACTGACCTATTGCATGGCCTAACAAACTATTACTTAAAATATATATATATAATTGATTTGTCCCTAAATGTACTTTATTCAACCATCTACGTAACCACCATACTTCACTTATTAATGGTATTTTGTAAAAATAATTGAATTATGGCAATGGTCCATAATTCAAAAACTAACAATGCTGAGAAGGTTGACATGAATTTCACTTCACCATGGTTCAATTAAGGTGATGCAATACCTAGATTTGGCCTGTTAAAATTAATGTCATTTTGATTTATTATTCATTTTTAGAGAAACAAGGTCCTTAAATCTGTGACAGTATGCCTTTAATACACATTGGCTAACATTAGGGTAATACAAGGCACAATATTTCACGAGAACCGATGTTCTGTTCACGTGTCAGTTACACAACTTTAAAATCATGAGAACTGCCAATCAGTTACATACTGAACAATTACATTCTAAAATTAAAACTACCATATATCAGT
This sequence comes from Dracogyra subfuscus, assembly GCA_016106625.1. NCBI lineage: Eukaryota > Metazoa > Mollusca > Gastropoda > Neomphalida > Peltospiridae > Dracogyra > Dracogyra subfuscus. Next base: position 37,560 of record JAECMU010050675.1, on the reverse strand, counting down.
AACGAAAGTGAAAATGAGTTTTATTTTTAAATACATTTGAACTACCAATGTAGCACGTAATCATGGTTGAAGTGTTCTAGGATTAGGTAGGCCTAACTCATCGGTTAGGAGAATTATATTCACTCAACCGATGATCAGTTACCTAGGTAAAATTCATGTGAACTGACTTCCAGTTATCTAAGATTTTGAAACATTGTGCCCTGGTAATAAGACTTGCTGATATTACTGAAGTCTGGATGTAACTATACTAGAGCTGGGAGCTAATTCAGATTCAATATCAGTATCCATATTTTGAGGGTGATTTACATCAGTATTGATATGGTATTAGGTATTGATACAATACTGATACCAATACTGATATCGAGTAGTATTCTCGGTATATTTGGCTTTAAATGCATTCCTGAGTAAAATTTCACCCACTAATTTCATCTAAATAAAATAAAATTCCATACTCATCTCTCTTTTTTTCAACTATTTAGTTATTTTGAAATATGCTCCTTACTGTAAATTGGTATTGACATGATACCGATACCTAACAGTATATATGGTATGCCACCTAGCTCTACTCTGTACTAGATTGTTCATGTGAAGTGTGATAGGTTGTAATATTTGGGACCCATTAGGTTTTTTCTTGTTCCAACCAGTGCCAAATAAAAACTGGTACATAGTGGGTGTCTTTGGGAAAGTGCATATGGTTTTGCTGTTTGGTAGGTGTAGACTATTTGGTAGTAGCTGGTTTGTCACTCATTCTACACCACATATTGAAGTAACCACATGTTAACCTCCAAATAATGTTAGTTGTAAATGTGTTGAGGTGTCATTAAACAAACATTCCTTTTCTTTACAGGTAGTCCATTCGACGTTTCTGCGCACTGTCCCTCCACTGTTCCAGCAGGCTAACGTGTGGATTGCCCTCCTGCAGTACTTTGAGTGGTCACAAGTGATCTTAATCCACAGCTCCGATGAAGAGGGCCGTGCAATATTAAGTCAGTTTCAGACGTTAGCAGAGCCACTCAACATTAAGGTAACACTTGGAAGTGTGCTGCAGTGTCATTAAACATTCACTCACTAGAATCATAAAATGTCTGATACTTTTTGTTTATCTCACCTCGATAAGTGAAGGACTAGGAATAATTTAAGCCATCGGGCATAAGGCTGGTAGGTACAGGGTTTGCATTCTGCTTCCTGCTCCCACCCAGAGATAGTTTTAGCAACTCATTGGGTAGGTGTATAGCCACTACACCCTCTTCTCTCTCACTAACCACTAGCAACGAACCCGCTGTTCTAGACAGATAGCTGAGGTGTGTACCCAGGGCTGTGGACAGCATGCTTGAATCTTAATTGGATATAAATTGGATGAAAATTAAGCTGGGTTAGGAATATAAGCACATAGTTGGGCACCTTCTTGTTAAGGATACGACCATTTGAAGAATAATCTGTTAGACTCTTAAATCAGGATCAAAGGCATATAGGTTGACACCATACATGGAATGGATAGATTAGAATCAAAGGCATATAAGTTGGCACCATACATGGAGTGGATAGATTAGAATGAAAGGCATATAGGTTGGCACCATACATGGGGTGGATAGATTAGAATCAAAGGCATATAGGTTGGCACCATACATGGGGTGGATAGATTAGAATCAAAGGCATATACTGGTAGGTGGGGTGTTTAGGAATTTAACCTGAATTTGGTTACGGTGCTCTAATTTACACATAAATATTATATGTACCAGTAGCATAAAACAATGTAACGTCAGAAAACTATTCATACAAACACAGGAGGAAGTACTTAAGCCATAATTAAAACAAACTTAAGAAATAAATCAATGTCGGTGGTGCAGATCAAAACAGAAGAAGTAATCAGAATGTTCAGATGCTGTTAAAAGGTTTTATTATTTGTATTACATTATAGATTCTCAGTCTCAATATAAAACCATGCATTTTACTTCATACCAATGAGCACTGTACTAGCCTGTCAGCAAACATTTCATCTCTGTTGGTTTCAGCTGGAGAAGACGATCAAGTACACTCCGGGCGAGAGAAACTACTCGAGTCAGCTGAGTCAGATCATCAAGGCTCAGTCACGGGTCGTTCTCCTGTCTGCAACGTACGTTAATTAAATACATGTCATGTAATATACATAGCACCTTTCAGGTACCTTGTTGATATCAGTGTTTACAAAGCTTAAACACCTGCGTTATAGGAAAACAGGCTTTTTTAATTCATCCCTTTTAGTCTAGAGAATATGTTTACGACATGGACTATTCTGTAAAGCATATAAACAATGTTTGCTCTTCTTTTTCTATCAAATGTAAAATGTTAAATCTTAAAATGTGTGTAAACAAGAGCAGTGGATATTGACTTGTAATCATTACTGACTGCTTCTTGTTGACCCTCTGTAGACTGGAGGATGCTGAGACGATCTTTGATGATTCAGGGAATCTGGGGCTGATAGGGGAAGACTTCGCCTGGCTCGTCACCGAACAGGCTTTTGATGCATTTAATGCACCTGTCGGTAGGTACTCTCAAAATTCAGTTCAGTTTCAGACTTAGCCAGCCATCCTTGTTCAGTTGTAGTATTAAAATAATATTTGAGAATGCAACTCATTCTTGGAAGCAAACCATTCAGGGGCATAGTGTGATCTGAACCTGGGGGGGGGGTTTCAAATATGAACCAAGTGGACCCTTTTTCTATTTTGTTTTGCACCACCAGAAACTCCATATGTATAAACCTGTATGTTTTAGTTCTGAAAGCTTCAGTGGAGGGGCGGGCCTTCTGAACCCCCTGACTCCTCACCCTACTTCCCTGCCACTGAATTTTCTAACTTTTAATAATAATAGTTCCTATTCAAATAAATTGTAATATCTCACTTTGTGAAACTATTGTTTTAATACTTATATGTTAAAGTATGATCACTTTATGAAAAAAATATTTCATGTGTTAATTGTGTTAAACGTTAATATCTAATGTGGTCATTTTGTGAAAATAATAATTAGGGATGACGGTTAATGAATATTTTAAAAGTCACATCCATCAGTAATGTCACAGTAGTGTTACTGTTGGAGTGTTATTAAACATTCATTCATTTGTTTTTCATTCATTGATTTATTTCATTTTTCATTATTAATTCATTCATTCATTCATTCATCAGTAAAAATGTGTGTTTGTGTAAACATGCTATTCACGATAGGTCAACATCCAGCATACTGATGCATTGTCGGAGGTAACATATCTTGAACCTGTGTTTGTTAGGTATATTGGGTGTCCACCTGATAAACGGGACTAATGAGGAGGCACACATCCGTGACAGTGTGTCTGTGATCGGCCACGCCTTCGTGAGGCTGCTTAAAGACAGGAACATCACGGACGACCCCCCAGCCCAGTGTAAGGACATGAAGACCTGGAGAGACGGGCCGACCATTGTCAAGTATATCCATATACATGTAGTTGTTATAGTGTGCGTGCGTGAGTGTGTGCAGGAAAGATTTCAGATTATACTTCCATGGAAAATATATTTCCCTAAAAGCAGGAGGGTTTTGAGCTTTGACACCCCACTTTGTACACACACCTGTATTCTGAGACAAAGAAATAGGGAACACCTGGTATTGTAGACCACATTCCAGTCACTATTAGCATCTGATGCCAGGAATCCACTTATATAGTTAAGTATATAAAGAGATCAAAATAGATAAAATGTTCATATTATTATCAGAAACTTGTTACTTTTGTGTTTTGGTTGCTTTATAAACATTGTAAGTCTAGCAGCTGGTTACATGTTACAAAATATAAATGTTTTGATTATTTTAATTGAAGTTTGCAATGAAAATCTTTTTGTTCCATCTATACATCATAATACAAAATTGTTTTTATGTATAGATATTTGCAGTCGACAAGGCTGGAAAATGGAGTCACTGGTGTGGTGACCTTTAACGAAGTTGGTGATCGCAGTAACCCGGTTTACGAGATTCAGAACATCAACCAGTACGACAAAACAGTGGCTATTGGATTTTATGGAGACACAAAGGTATTACTGAGGACTGTGTGTATTTATTCACTAAGGAGCGGGATCGAGCTCAATGGTAAAGCGTTCACTTGATGCATTGTCGATCTAGGATCGATCACCGTCGGTGGACCCATTGGGCTATTTCTCATTCCAGCCAGTGCTTCACAACTGGTGTGACAAAGGCCACAGTATGTACTATCTTGTCTGTGGGATGGTGCATATTAAAGATCTCTTGCTGCTAATTAAAAAGAATAGCCCATGAAGTGGCGACAGCCGATTTCCTCTCAATATCTGTGTTCTTCTTAACCGTAAGTCTGACACCATATAATCATAAATAAAATGTGTCGAATGCATCGTTAAATAAAACATTTCCTTCCTTATTCACTAAAAACTGGTCGTGTTAAAAACACCCATGGTTTTCTCAGGACTCTGAGATTTGAAAATTTGCATAACCCATTTATTGGTTACACAAAACTAAATTCAGTGAATCAACTTCCTTTTTATGTAACCCATCAGTTGGACATAAATAATTTCCTCCATTTAAACGATTGTTCTGGCAGTGTTCAGAGATATGTAATTTTTATCTGCTACTTTAATTATATTCGCTACTTTAATTATATTTAATACTTTAACTTTTGAGAAATACAATTATGCAAATTGTTTATAATATATATATTAACCTTGTTAATCAAATGGCTAAGTTTGTTAACCTCTCTTTCCAATTTCTTCTTTGCCATCTTTTCTTCCCTTTCTAAGTTTCTTCTTTTGCTGTCTACTTCCATGAAATTACATGCCAGTCCTTGTCTCCCCCATTAAGACAGGTGCCTGTCTCTTATAACTATTTATGCCACACATTTGTTATTGCTGATACTATAAATAGTGAAACCCCTTTAAACCAGATACCCATGGGACAAAGTAAAAGGTCTGTTTTTAGAGGTATACAGTTTACAGAGTGTTTGTACTATACTGATGATGTTTTTTTAAATCTAGTTTTTAGGGAACTCTATAGATTTCACTGCATAGGATTATATGTTGTGTTAAATTGTATAGAGGGTTAACAGTAAATATTTCTGTTTAACACTTACCAGTACTGAGTGTGTGTTTGACTTGCAGCCCATCAAGGAGCCGCTGCGGATGGACAACCAGATCACGTGGCCGGGAGGAGTGATGACAAAACCTAAAGGACAGAAACTATCAAGAAACCTAACAGTACGTGCAATGGCGTAACTATGGGGCCCCCCATTTTACATTTGATTGTACACAGTAAATACACCATTGGCCCTCCCGGACTAAGGTCTGGCCCCCCCTTTGCCCCCCCCCAAAAAAAATAAAGACTCAGTTACACTACTGAGTATGTGTTTCATTGTATTATGTCAGAATTCATTATCCAGCCACTGGTAATGTGATTTGTCAGTAGGTAGACTATGTATTATATCTATAACAATATTTCATGAACTTAAATAGTATACTAGTAATAGATCAGGATGTAGTAAAGTTTACATAAGAGACAGGGGTGGTGTTAGCCTTAGACCAACTAAATTTGACTTATAGTTGCATCTGTAGATGTTCATAGCAAAAGCCTACATGTGTGATATACTATATTTGTATTATTCATTTTAAATTAGTTTTTTCTTCTTTCAAACAGAACTAGATTAATCATGAACGTTACATAATTTATTAAAAACATTTCATTAATTAAAATTTGGATTAAATGAATTCTGTATCTTCAGATTGTGACGATAGCTGAGAAGCCATTTGTGGAGACTCACCTGCCAGTGGATGGTGTGTGTGAGAAGAAAGGTCCCGGGAAGGAGGTGTTCCACTGTCAACACGAGAACAGCACCACAGGTTTGACCATCTTCTGCACCAACAGCCAGTTCTATACCCAGACTTGTCAGCGCTGACATTTCATAGACATTGAAAGTGGGGCTGGAGAGAAGCACTGGCCTTCTGTCTCTGAAGCTGATATGGTCTGAATATGTGTTGAAACACACACACATCCCCATGAGGGTCAAAAAGTAAAATTAATCATTGCCACCCTCCCTGCCACTGTTGTTGGCATCATCTCAAGGCCTATATATTTTTCAGCTGTTTGAGAATGTACTTTCTTAAAGTGGATTAAAGGCAGGGTTTCAGCTCAGTTGGCCTACAAAATGGTGCAACAAAATAGTGCCTGAAAATACATGTAGATATAATTAATTAATTTGTCCTTGCAAATATTAATCAAGCCCCAATTGTTTCAATATTTTGGTATATTGCTGAATGTTAGCTGCATAGCGATAAATCAGAAAGAAATAGTGTTAGAAATATTTGTAAAATGACTTATATTAACAAGCATTAGTTGAAGAGAAACACAAACACAGTGTATGTTTCAAGTCACATTATCTGTGTGACTCTGCCTTTAGTGGGTCAAGTGCTGAGAGTTTAATAAGCATCACCGGCCTCGGTGGCATAGTGGCTAAGCCATCGGACTACAGGCTGGTAGGTACAGGGTTCGCAGCCCGGTACTGGCTCCAACCCAGAGCGAGTTCTTAAGGGCTCAATGGGTAGGTGTAAGGCCACTACACCCACTTCTCTCTCACTAACCAACTAACAACTAACCCACTGTCCAGGACAGACAGTCCAGATAGCTGAGGTGTGTTCCCAGGACAGCGTGCTTGAACCTTAATTGGATATAAGCACGAAAATAAGTTGAAATAAATAATAAGCATCTGTTTGTTTGTTTGTAGGTAAGGTGACAGATTACTGCTGTACAGGCTACTGTATGGACATGCTGGCTGCGATCGCCAGTGCCGACCAAGTCAATTTTACATTCACCATTCATCTGAGCAAAGATGGACTCTACGGATCATTTGAAAGGGTATGTCAGTTTGAACATTATTAAAATAGAGTATTGCTGACTCTAAGTTTAAATTATTTACTTGTTAAACTGGAGAACTGATGTTATATACTTTATTTGTGCATACACTTTGTACTTTGTTTTGCTGTTAACAGTTAAGTAAATGAATGAATTGTTAACGACACCCCAACATTAAAATATATCTCCTACTGGGTGTCAAACTTTGGTAAATGTGAAAATATAATGATGATCAACATCAATATTTTGCAAAACATATACATATCACAAATATATCTGTCATTACTAAATCACCAAAATGAGTCTCATTTGTATATGTGTAGCTATTTTTTTAAATAATTGTTTAGTTAAATGTTATTTGAATTTGGCTACATATTTTCTGATCAAATTCACCAAATTGCTATTATTTTTTGCATCCAGTTTAAAGCCTAGGTAAGAGTTAAGTGTTATCTGTTGACAGGTGAATGGCACCAAGGAGCGGCAGTGGAACGGGATGGTTGGAGAGCTACTCAAGAAGCAGGCCGACATGATAGTAGCACCACTGACCATCAACCCTGAGAGAGCCAAGTTCATCGACTTCACAAAACCCTTCAAGTACCAGGGACTCACTATCCTCGTAAAAAAGGTACAAATATGCTGATATAAAAAAACACCTTAATTCATCTGAGTAAGTTAATGTAGTGGTGAATTAATATGTTAGAAAATCATTAGCCTTGCAAAAGGTGGGGATTAGTGGAGTATGTCAATAATACATAAGTAAGTAAATAAATAAGTGAGTAGGTAGATAATTAATTAAGTAAGAAGTGAATAAATAAATTAATTCATCTCACCCATTCATTCATTCATTCATTCATTCATTTGAATAAAATCACCCACTTTGGGCACATATTGGTGCAGCAAAAACCAGACGATCCAGGTTGCATGCTACAGTTTTGCATTTTAATAAGTCTTATAGCTACTAATGACTCCTTTAAATTGTGAAATATTCAGATATGTGTGTATCTCGGAACAGTAATGTTTTCTACCTGTGTTGTGTTGCAGACCCGGAAAGACTCGAGCCTCGGTTCGTTCCTGCAGCCATTCCAGGACACACTGTGGATTCTGGTCGGTCTGTCTGTCCATGTGGTGGCTCTCGTCCTCTACCTGCTTGACCGCTTCAGTCCATTTGGTCGGTTCAAGCTGGCCAAGAGCGACGAGACGGAGGAGGATGCCCTCAACCTGTCCAGTGCCATGTGGTTCTCCTGGGGAGTCCTGCTCAACAGCGGCATCGGGGAAGGTAACACACTTCTATTTACCCTGTCTCTTTCTGTCTTTCTCCCCCCATCTCTCTCTTTCTCTCTCTCTCTCTCTCTCTCTCTCTCTCTCTCTCTCTCTCTCTCTCTCTCTCTCTCTCTCTCTCTCTCTGTGTGTGTTCTGTCTCACTCTAAATCAATCAATCAATTAATTAATTAATCAATCAATATATCAGCCATCCTTTTTGACATACATTTAGAATCACTAAAGATACATGTTCCAAGTTTCCAAAACATTTTTTAAAGTCATACCAGAAAGAATTTTTAGTTATTGAGTGTATGTATTGTATTGAGTGAATTTAAAAGCTGAGTATTAACGGTCAGTCACTGTGTGTTTGTATTGTATTGAGTTTTACCAATGATCGTTTCCTGTTTTACCAGGCACCCCACGCAGTTTCAGTGCCCGAGTTCTGGGGATGGTGTGGGCCGGCTTCGCTATGATCATTGTGGCCTCCTACACTGCCAACCTGGCAGCCTTCCTCGTCCTCGACCGGCCTGAGACGCCAATCTCGGGAATCGATGACCCTAGAGTAAGTAGATCAGTGTACAGTTAGTGTGTGTTCAGTTCGTACCGGCAGAGAGAGAAAGGACTGTTCCTACATACTGGACAGCACATACCAGCTGGGAAGCACTGATTGGACTGGTACAAGTGAACTAGCTGTGTTCACAAGTGATCTATTAGTAGCTGTCTTCTACAATGTTAGTCTGTTATAAAGTATAAACTGAAATTATACTACAGCCTTAGTATATGTAAATACAAACTTAGTTCTACAGTGTTATTACATTTATATTTCTTTTAGTGTGTTATAAATGTTATACATTGTGAAAGGGACATTCCTGAGTTTGCTGCAATATTTTTAGATGTTATCGATTAAACAAATATTTCTACGATTAAACTTACATAATAAATATATTTTCTTGTTTAGAATATTAGTGACTCTATATTAAATGTGTTTCTGATCATTCTAATATTTGTACTAAGTTACTTTTCATTTTATTTCTGAAAAAATATTTTTTTCGTACGTCCGAAATTATTTGAAGACAAAATCCAGTTTGGGCTTCTTATAAATATTAAGACGACCAGAAACACATTAAACATACAGAAATTTATATTCTAAAAGAGAAAATATATTTAATATGTAATTTTAATCGTAGAAATATCTTATTAGTTTAAAATATTTTACAATGCAGCAAACTCGGGAATGTCCCTTTAATATCTTGTAGAAGTGACATAACATATTTGGAAGGGTTTAAGGTTCAACTATTACATAACATTCTAAGAGGAGGGGGTATTATGGAATGCCTTTGAAACAATATTATGAGTATGGAGATGTGGGGAGGGAAGTTTGTTTAAGAGTTACCTAATGGTTTTAAAACTATCATCTTATTTTTATTTATCAATTAAAATTGAACCTATCATTGCTGATTTGTTATTTAACAGATGAGTTTCTATCTAGTATTTATTACCAAACCAAAAGAAAATATAATAATATTGGTAAAATTATATTATTATTACAGGAAAACTAGTATTAATGAGTGTTGCATACCAAATATTGCTTTATTTAATTGTTTTGTTAGCTGCGGAATCCAAATGACAAGTTCAAGTATGGAACGGTGAAGGGAAGTGCTGTTGAGATGTACTTCAAACGCCAGGTGGAGCTGTCGACCATGTACCGCACCATGGAGGACAAAAACGCACCAGATGCATCCACAGCCATTGATCGTGTTAGAACAGGGTAATTGGCTTGTTGGTTGATTAGGGTGGAATCAGTTAATGGGTTTATCATTCAGGGAGGGCCGATTATCAAAGAAAATGATCAAACATTGTTAAATGAAGTTGGACATTGTAAAGTTAAAAGTTAAAGTTTGCTTTGTTTAACAACAACACTAGAGCATGCTGATTTATATATCATCTGCTATTGGATGTCAAACATTTGGTAAATTTGACATATTCTTAAAGAGGAAACCTACTGTATTTTTCTGTTCATAGCAAGTGATCTTTTGTATTCACCATCTCACAGATGTGATAACACATACAGGTATATCGGCTGGAAGAAGAAATAGCCCAATGGGTCCAGTGGTGGGGATCACGTCCAGACCGACTGTGCTTAAGGCAAACACCGGCCTACCTCCTGCCCCTGGACATTCTAAAACCTTCAACATTGCAGAATATAAAACTTCCACCTGTCTCAAGATATATGTTTTGTTGTAGGAATTGGGGTGGGGTGGGGGTAGGGTAGGGGGAGAGAAGATCATTGGAACCAAGATTCCTAAGGTGTCTTCAATTTATTTTTAAAAAACGATTTCTAGGGAGTGGGAACATTCAGACCCCAAAGTCCCTTTGGATCTGCCGCTGTTGTCTGTATAGTTTTAACATTAAGTATGGAAAGTAAGAGGTAACCCTGTATGTGTATTTGTTGTTTTTGTGTTACAGAGAACTGCAGGCGTTCATCTGGGACTCTTCTCGACTTGACTACGAGGCAGCACGTTCCCAGGCAGTGTTGTTAACCCTGTATGTGTATTTGTTGTTTTTGTGTTACAGAGAA
>JAECMU010050675.1:11300-26806 GCA_016106625.1 Dracogyra subfuscus | reverse complement strand
CAGTGTTGTTAACCCTGTATGTGTATTTGTTGTTTTTGTGTTACAGAGAGCTGCAGGCGTTCATCTGGGTCTCTCCTCGACTCGACTACGAGGCAGCACGTTCCCAGGCAGTGTTGTTAACCCTGTATGTGTATTTGTTGTTTTTGTGTTACAGAGAGCTGCAGGCGTTCATCTGGGACTCTCCTCAACTCGACTACGAGGCAGCACATTCCCAGGCAATGTTGTTAACCCTGTATGTGTATTTGTTGTTTTTGTGTTACAGAGAGCTGCAGGCGTTCATCTGGGACTCTCCTTGACTCGACTACGAGGCAGCACGTTCCCAGGCAGTGTTGTTAACCCTGTATGTGTATTTGTTGTTTTTGTGTTACAGAGAGCTGCAGGTGTTCATCTGGGACTCTCCTCGACTCGACTACGAGGCAGCACGTTCCCAGGGAGTGTTGTTAACCCTGTATGTGTATTTGTTGTTTTTGTGTTACAGAGAGCTGCAGGCGTTCATCTGGGACTCTCCTCGACTCGACTACGAGGCATAACATCCCCAGGGAGTGTTGTTAACCCTGTATGTGTATTTGTTGTTTTTGTGTTACAGAGAGCTGCAGGCGTTCATCTGGGACTCTCCTCGACTTGACTACGAGGCAGCACGTTCCCAGGCAGTGTTGTTAACCCTGTATGTGTATTTGTTGTTTTTGTGTTACAGAGAGCTGCAGGCGTTCATCTGAGACTCTCCGCGACTCGACTACGAGGCAGCACGTTCCCAGGGAGTGTTGTTAACCCTGTATGTGTATTTGTTGTGTTTGTGTTACAGAGAGCTGCAGGCGTTCATCTGGGACTCTCCTCGACTTGACTACGAGGCAGCACGTGACTGCGACCTGGTCACTGCAGGAGAGCTGTTTGGCCGGTCCGGGCTCGGGATCGGTCTGCTGAAGAACAGTCCCTGGACCCACGCAGTGTCACTTGCCATCCTCAGTCTCCACGAAAGTAAGCAGATCTTATTGGCTGTTATACTCCAGCTACCTGTACATGATGCTTTCAAGTAATGTTGTGAATTCAGTGTCATATCTGACTTTGGGGACAGGTGTGGAGATACCCTTCAAAAATAAAACAATTTGATAGCCTTTTTGGTTTAAATGTGTTCTTTTTCTATTGGTGGAACAGACCTTATATTAATATGGTTGGGTTTTGCATTTTCATGAAATGTTTTTGCTTGGGGGTTTGGTCCCCACCTTAGGTATTTTAAGTTGGGTAGAACTTAATTACCCTTGCTGCATTAGCTATTGCATTATTTCCTATTGCACCCATTACTCCACTACTGGTAATGTGTGGTATATCAAAGACTATGATATGTACTGTCCTGTCCTTTGCAGCTAATTGGCAGTACAGTTGTCAAAATTATTGCAGTAGGATTTCTGTCTTAATACTCAAAACCCCATTAGTCATAAATGTGTTTGACTCCTAAACGTTTTTGAGTAAACAATGTGGTGAGCTGTTGTGGCTTACAAACATTCCTTTCTTTCCAGGTGGTTTCATGGAGGAACTTGATAATGTGTGGATCCTTGCAGAAAGCAGTTCGGACTGTGAGTTACGAGACTTGGCACCGGCCACCCTTGGACTTACAAACATGGCAGGTGAGTGTTACACATCAGGATTGCTTGGTGACCTGTGTTATTTGATCATCTCTCATGGCCTTCTGTTTGACTCTGATTGTTTGACTCATTGATTGTCTTTGTGAATGTGTAATGCTCTATTTCACTTTGACTCTGTTATCTTCCATTTGACTCTGTGATCTTCTATCTGACTCTGTGATCTTCTATTTGACTCTGTGATCTTCCATTTTAATGGATGAACTGATTGATTGATCGATGAAAGGAGATTTTGGGTGAAGGATTGAGGAATGTATGGATTGATCAATCAATCTATCTATCAATAAATGGATGGATGAATTGATGGATGGATCAATAGATTGATGGATGGAAGGAGTAAATGGATGGAGAAAGTGATGGATGGATGGATCAATAAATGGATGGATGGAAGGAGTAAATGAAAGAAGTGATTGATGGATGGATCAATAAATGGATGAATGGAAGAAATAAATGGATGGAAGGAGGGATGGATACATGGATCAATAAATGGATGGAATGAGGAATGGATGCACGGATGCATGGATGGGTTGGTAAATGCATTGATGGATGTGTATATGTGTATGTAGGCTATTTACTGACTGTATTCTCAACACAGGTGTGTTTATGATGGTTGCTGGAGGTATCGTGGCAGGCGTGTGTCTCATCTTTGTAGAGATAGCATACAAACGTCACCGTGGCTTGAAGGACAAGGAACTTGAGTTGGCTCGCAACGCCGCCGACCGCTGGAGGGGAAACATCGAGGTAAACATTCCACTTTTACTGCATTGTTACACATAAAATGTTATAACATGTCATTAATTATGTGTACAGAGTATTAAATGCACACACCTGAGGGTTCACAAGGTGGAGGTGAATCAGAATATAACAAATAATATGTCATGTGTGTCATATCATAGAGCTTTATGTGCACATTCAGAACAAGCTGCTGTAGCGCACGCCTGTCCTGGGTGCAAGAGCCTGCCTCAGTCGGCTTCCCGTCTAGGACAGGAAAGGTGGTGGGGGGGAGAAGAGGAGGGACCGACTGCTCTGGCAGGTGCAAGGGAGCACCAACAGCCTAACCAAAGTCGGTAGCAGGCGGGGGTGGGGGTGATGGTGTTAAGAAATCTTTCTAAGAATTTAGAAAACAATGGGTTAAACTGTTTTACTGTCCCTCAAAACTAGTTTTAAGTCCTCAAAGAAATCGTTCTGTATATAACCTAGAATAGCTATAGACATTAACAGGTATCAGAAATGGGAGAGGCCAGGAGGCATGACCCTCCTGAGTTCTTATGATTATCCATTTCCCCACCCCACACCCAGTTTAAAGGTGATGCAGTATATAACTGGTCCCTCAGTTGCTAGCACCTTCTCATGCCTATTAACACCCCCTGCCCATAGAAGTAATAAAATAATAAAGTTTGAAACCAGAGAAATGGATGACAGATATCTATTTTTTTCCAAGAACAAGAGATTATATTAAATAAAACAAGATACCTGCAATGGTACACCCTCATTTAATAAGGTTATAGGGGGAGTTAGATTTCAGTTCAACATTGTTCTTCAAGTGTTTATATTATTTCATTTCTTATTCATTGCATGAGTTTGTTGTACACAATAATATATGCTACAAGTGGTGTATATGTTGTTACACAAAAGAAAAACCAAAATACAGTCACAGTTTTGGGACTGGTTAAGTCATGTTGAAATAACATGAAATATTAAAACATGATTGTTGCCGACTTGTTGTTTACATCCCGTGCCTGGATGTGGAAGTTCTGCTGTGGTAAACTCATGAGCTGGTGTTCAACATGATGGAATTGTTTGTTTTCAGAAGCGGAGAAAGCTTCGCGAGACGTGGCAGATCCTGCACGGGTTGAAAAAGTCAAAAGATGCTGACATTGTCTACCTCTAGGTGTTCCCTCTCATCACATTTACTCTCATTCTAACACTCCTAAGGCCACCTATTTTTTATCAAATGGTTTACAGATTTTTTCCACAAAATATATGTAGGTGGTCGAAATAAAAATAAAAATTAAAATTTTGGATCCATTTTTTAATTTTATTTTTCTGACCAATTTGTTTCTGTCGGAGGAAAAAAAGAGAACATTTTCAAATCCAGATTATTCATCATGAACACACACACACACACACATATGTTGCAATCTCGTTTAAATAACTAATATGCATATATTTTTGTTATTTCAAAACAGTTACACTAATAAATATATAATCAGGGCGAATCGACTCACTTTTGGGGCGAAACGACTCCGTACAAATAAGATTTAGAATGAACCAACCCTAGGTGAACGGGTCTAAGGGCGAAAGAACACAGGGTTCAAAATGGTTTTAGGGCAAAACGACCCGGATTCAACAGAAATTGGACTGCACATGTTGTAATTTTACTGCTTTGGCATTCAGGCATATAAATACTGTATTATACATAGATGCTTATTGATTTATACTTTGATTTATGATATTGAATTAGTTAATACAGAAATACTACAATAAACTGTTCAATTCTTCTACTTGAAATTCTGATTTTTACATATAGCCTCTTGCTGCAAGTATCAATAACAACAACAAGATGGTGGCCATGCACCTATGCACCCGCACAGTACACAGCAAAGTCAAAACGCAACATACTTCTGAATAAATAATTTAACAAAGACAGAATGTGTTTTGACAAGTATAATTTTGGGAAAAATACCCTTAAATTATTTATTTTTTAAATTAATATTTGGTCAGAACGGCGGTCAAAACAAAATAATGTAGGTTTGCATTTTTAATTTTCCAGCGGGACTTTTTAGTGAACTTCAGTGGATTCGTAAACCATTTAATAAAAAATAGGTGGCCTAATATGCACAATTTACCTCTTCTCATGGTTGCTTTGGAGGTTTGCCGTTTTCTTGGGTGCACTGAATAATTATTAGCTGCTTTGGAATTACTATGCATTCATTAATTTGTATTGAATAACTAGGCACATTTTCAAGCTGGGTACTGGAGGTGCAGACCCTTTCATACTCCTCAAAATGCAGTGTTTAATGAATGTTTATTAGTAATATCATTAGCATTGGTTTCTTAAGAAGATTGTTATATACATGTATATAATGCATGAACTATTATGGATTCACACATTTTTATTGGGCAACCAGGCACTTTCCTGTACTGGAGGTGTATACCATTCCATACTCCTATTTCTCCCATCCCGGGCTATGCAAGACAGGTGTATTCCATAATGTCATAATGAAATTATACTGCCATTTTCGGTTTATACATAGTATAAACCATTTTTGAGTACGATCTTTTCAATGGTTATGATTATTTTATTGTAAGATAAAAAATAAAAAATGTAGGTTCTTTATGTTTTCCCAAAATGCTTGTTTTTCATCTACTGGATGGGAGAAAAATAATCCTTCATTATGTATCCATGTGGGACAGGGCTATTCCACCCTCGGGAATATAATATGATGTCAGGAACTCGGCAAGTCTCGTCCCTGACAACAAATTATGTACCCTTGGGTGGAATAGCCCTGTCCCACATGGACACATATGAAGGATTCTTTTAATATTACTAATATAGTTAGCGCTATCTAATAGCATTAATATCTTGGTTTCTCAAGAAGATTGTTATATATATATATATATATATATATAGTGGTTGTTAGTGTACATTGGAATGCTGTGTAACATGCATAGAAAAATCCTGCATTTATCCCTAGTAGCACTTTCTTTTAGGCTGTTCATGAGTCTTAAATATTAAGAAATGCTAGTGAGTTACATTTATTTTCATGAGAAATGCTAAAATAGTTACAATTAACTTCATTTGAATAATAATTATTCATAAATAGACATTTGTTTACTTGCAACAACAAACTTTCTGCAATATATTTAAAATATCACTATTTGGAATCACCTGAATTACTTTTGTGAAAATTAATTAAGACCAATCAAAATAAGTGAATCTGTATTTATTTGTTTATAATATTTTAATGTTCCATTATTATTATTTTAATTTGCTTTTGTTTTTTATTAGTTTGCATGTACCATATTTACAATTTTAACCACATTTCGCATGTATTTAAAGTTTTGATTTTATTTTTGCATGTGTTATTGAAGCATCTTGAAAGAACCAAGTATTATTAAAGACATTTCTTTTAAAATATAACTAAACTATAGTGGAGCTGCTTACATTATTCATAAAACCTTACAAATGACCAAGTAAAACGTCCTGTTTAAAGGGGTATTCAATTTAGTGAGGTTCTGTTCAGTACTGGTATTTGAAAAGGAACTGTGAAAAGTGTCTGATTATGAGGGTTTCCAATTTACAGAGGGTCTGGTATGCAAACAGTCACTCAAAGAAGCAAATATAACACATTCATATAAACTATTAATAGACAAATACACGTTCGTTAGAATGTTTAATTAATTAAC
Organism: Dracogyra subfuscus; assembly: GCA_016106625.1. Lineage (NCBI taxonomy): Eukaryota > Metazoa > Mollusca > Gastropoda > Neomphalida > Peltospiridae > Dracogyra > Dracogyra subfuscus. The sequence continues at coordinate 20,759 of JAECMU010050675.1, read as the reverse complement.
ATATTTGTTCAATGAAGTTAAGGATTATTAAAGTTGTACCACAGCATAAAGCAAATTTCTACTTATTTTAAATCACTGTGTATTCATCTAAGAAACAGTTATACATGGAGATGGTATGTTGGTGCTGATGTAAAGTGGTGGAATTTACTTACGGTACTACTGGTATTAAGATACCAGCTAATATATTATTAGCTTCTATATATTTTAGCAACATTTCACTTCACTAAAACTACTCTATTTAATGTATACTCTTATTCACATAATTTCCAACCTTATTGTTATATATTTCATTTTAAATACAACTGTTTAAAATATATATATATATTGTTTTTTTAGTGAAAATTATATAAATTTGTGTTATTTTGTGTGTTGTTTATGTAAATGTTTTTAAGTTCCTAATATTTCTAAACATGAAATATGATTTGTTTGTTTAAGTTTTCTGTAAAACAAGACATTTAATTTAATTTGTTGTTTTTATTGTATTAAGTATTAAATAATATTTTTGTTTCAATTCATGTGACAGTTGTTATTTTTAAATGTAAAAATAATATATTTTTTGTTTTCTTTATGCAGTTCTTGTGGGCTATGAAAACTCACAGACACCAGTATAGTGTGAGTAACATTTTGAGTCTGTTTGTTTCAGAAACGTCGAACGCTACGTAAAACTCTAGAAAAGCAGCGTGAGCAGCAGCTGCAGCTGAACTCATTGAAACAGCAGACGTCTGTGAACAGCACCAGCACCCCCGTCCTCAGACGATCGTCCATGTCTGAGGCATCTGGCAGCCGCGTGTACATACCGGCCAACTTCACCCCCACACACGCCTGCACCGACAGCCAGGACGCAGACGTCTGGGGCAGACCGCCGCAGAACAATGATTTCAACATTATCTAGCTCTTACAATTATTAAAACATTATTTAGATCTTACAGTAATGTCAACGTTGCCTAGCTCTTACAATGATTTCAACATTATCTAGCTCTTACAATTATTAAAACATTATCTAGATCTTACAATTATTAAAACATTATCTAGATCTTACAATAATGTCAACGTTGCCTAGCTCTTACAATGATTTCAACATTATCTAGCTCTTACAATGATTTCAACATTGTCTAGCTCTTACAATGATTTCAACATTATCTAGCTCTTAAAATAATGTCAACATTGTCTAGCTCTTACAATAATTTCAACATAATCTAGCTATTAAAATAATGTCAACATTATCTAGCTCTTAAAATAATGTCAACATTATCTAGCTCCTACAATGATTTCAACATTATCTAGATTTTGAATCTCTTTTAATTAGTGTTTGTTTCTGTATTGATGTATTTTATTGTTGTTATATTGGTCTTTCCAATACAGTGAAAATACCACTTGTTTGAATCTCAAGCTCAGCAGAAGGAAATGTGCAATATACTTGAATAAATTTTGTATATTATTTTTATTTATTATAGACATTCTAAATGTTTTTATTATCATCAATAATGCATTGTTGCTGACTTTATAACATCCCTGCATCATTTTACTTTATTTCATCTTTGTTGTTATGCCTGCAATATGAAGTACACCCACAACTTGGAATTTATTGTTCACTGGATGTGTGTTGGAAGATTCAGTAAAAAGCTCTGCTGATTTAGTTTAAAGAATATCTTCTAACCATTGAGCACACAGACGTGAACTATGTGCCGGTCTTCCAGCAAGCCGTGGAGCTGAAGTAATCAATTTGTGAACAGTGGTGGTATGCCCGTTCTCAGACGGTTAACCTTGGTGCGAGTTTATCTCATGTAGACAGGATTTACTTTTGTGCAATATTTTTAATGTCATTTTATTGCATGTTATATGTAGTAACGTTTCATTATTTGTTATATACATTTAATGTATTTTATTGCATTTCAGTCTATGTTTATACTATTAAAATGTTATTATTTGTTTTTGACATAATCATTATTAGTTTTTTATGCACTATCTTCCTTTGTCATTGAAACTTACATGTATACAATTTAATATTTATCTGTGATGCTTGTGGCATCTTCTTTTACTGTTAGGAACATATTAGGAATGGTTGAAACATTAAAAAAAATTTTTTTTTAATTTGTCAGGATACCACAGTTATTATTACTTTTTGAAAAAACAAAAACATTTACAGTATATCTTTCCACTATCAAAAAGAAGAAGAAAAAACACCAATATCTTTCTACTATAAACTTGATGCACCGACATATTACTGTGTAAAATACGTGCTCATATCTGTACAACCTGTAACTCATTTTATAATTACATATGTTAAGTTTGTGAAGAACTATAAAACTAAATGAAACCAAAGCTGAAGAGTAATTGTTCAGAACTGTGAAACTAAGTTAAATGTTAAATCAAAAGCTGAACTGTAATGTCGGTGTAAAACTAGGTAAAATCACAACTGAACTAATATCTTTGTAGAACTGTAAAAGTAGGTCAAATCACAGCTGAACTAATATCTTTGTAGAACTGTAAAACTAGGTCAAATCACAGCTGAACTAATATCTTTGTAGAACTGTAAAACTAGGTCAAATCACAACTGAACTAATATCTTTGTAGAACTGTAAAACTAGGTCAAGTCACAGCTGAACTAATATCTCTGTAGAACTGTAAAACTGGGTCAAATAACAGACTGAGTGTAATGTCTGTGTAAACCCAAGTCAAATTACAACTGAACTGAAATGCCTGTGAATGCTTTCTTTAATACAAACGTGTATACATATATTCCTGAGTGCTTTCCCTGGTGTTTTAAACATAGATATTTTACTTCTACTGTTCTTGTTGTTTGCCATCTCATTTATTGATATAATTTCGTGTTTCTCTTTACTGGGTGCGGTTTACTTTTGCACTAATTTATTTATATAATATTATTTACATTTATACACCATGTGTTATGTCCGTTAAATGGATTAAGTATTGTTTTTCGAGCTTCCTAGTGTGGCAAGTGATTGAGGTCAAAGAAGATTTCTAACATGTATTTGGCCAGTGGCAGTCAATAGTGGCTTGTTTATTTTGTTTGGTAAATACCAATTCTGGCATACGTCGTAAATACTTGAAAGCTTTAGAGCAAAGACTAGTTTGTTTATGATCTCAACAGGCACGGCGGAGTAGGCGGAGAGACTGAATTAAAAATTATATTGCTGTAAATCTTAAGGCAGAGGTGCATTTTACTTGTAGAATGTAGAAAATGACTGCATTTCAGGACATCTAGTTTTCAACATTTTACGGGGGGAATTTACCACCCCACCCCCAAACTCTCAAGAAACTTTGGTATGCGCCCGCGATATCAGTCCCCCCCCCCCCCCCAATGTCTACGTGTTTCTGCCGTGCCTCCATAAGAATGTAACCGGACTTGTATATTTTCATGTGTTTGGATGACTACCAAATAATACATCCATCCATCTAGGCTGCACTTTATTACTGGTCACTAAACGACGTTAGTCAAAACCTGTAGTATATTTTAATTTAATGGGTTGGGGGTTTTCACTATGTGTACTACATTAGATAAACATTCCCGTTTTTTATAAAGATGAATCTTCGTTAGGTATTAAGAATCCCACGTCCCACTATTTACGTCTTGAGCGTCATGTACTTACGTTATTTGTCATACTCATAGTAAAACACATTGCTACACGTATTGCTGGACAGGTGTGTGCAACATTTACTTGAAAGACTTGACGCTACTGTGTGCTTCCAGTGACGAGTTTACCCCTGTTGTTGTGTGACAAGTTATATTGGCTGTGAATTTGATCATTAATCCAATGTTAAAATATATATTCCGTGTACTATACCAAAGCTAATATACCGTATTGGTTTCGGCGCCATCGATTGGTCGGTTGATGCGTACAATATATGTTATGTATGTCTTTGTGTGTGTTTTTCAAAACAAAGTGTGTGGATTGCCAGGTAATGTGTACAGGTGGTGCTTTCGGAATTGGGTTACTTGTGTAAATATCGGGAGGAATAATATTTGCATGACGGTCCGACACCGACTGAAGTTTACTACCTTGTCTTCGTCAGAATTTCTTCTTTTTATCTGCAAATGGATTATTACAACGCTGTTTTTAACATAAGAACTGAAATAAAGACTATTTGTCAGTCAGAGTTAAATACAAGTTGGAATGTTATTAGCTGCATAGTTCTACGCATTATATTGTCATCCATTTTCCTCTGTAGTATAGCCGTCTTTTTATTAATTATAGGAAACGATCTTTTTAACTGTTTAATACTTTACCATTAGCATTTTTTGTATAATGTATATATCGTGCTATTTGTTACATAATTGATTACTGCAATGGTTTGTTTTGTAAAATATATAAACTCATATCTACAAATGAGTTCGGTTTGTTTTCACTTCACTCGCTTGGTTTTTATTGTTATAAATCGTGATTAGTTTTCGGAGTGTTACTATAACTCCTAGAATACTCACTGAAGATGTATTAAAAATCAACTTGTTATATCTAGATCACAATCGAACCTCTTTATGGCGGCCATACAAGAAAGCAGACAAATGTGATTGTCATAGAGAGGAAGCCTTCAAATACGTGTACGAACATTATCACTCACGATCTACGATGTTGACGTTGTATAAGAACACTGTTAATGTACGTACCATAAGAAAACCCACCCAGAAAATGCTCCTCTGTGTCCAGTTTCATTGCATGAAACAAATAATATTTTGTAATACAATTGAAATAATGGCTGCCGGAATGTGTCGCTATAACAGGGACGCGTGTGACTAGGTGAACTTAGTTTGATCAGCCCGACCGTGTTCTGCCATTTTAAGCGAAACCGATGTCGCCTTGTAAAACATAGTAGGGCCACTTGCTTTTTACACACTATGACAGTGGTGGATAAATGGTAAAGAATTTTAAGAAAGCTCGATTTTAACACCTCTTCGCGGATGATGATAATAAAATGCCTGTTGTTTGACAGTGGCGCCATGAAGCTGTTCAACAGTCAGAGATAGGCCTTGTTCAGAACGCATTAGTGTCTGGCGCTAAAAGCAAAATATGCTACTTACTGCTGAAGCGTAATTTGAAGTTATTTCTAATAATGATTTTCTAAAATATCTCTTGGACTTTGCGGGGCGAGATTTGGCTCAGTCGGTTCAATGCTCGCGTCGCAGGATCGAATCACTTCAGTGGATCCATTCAACTGATTGGTTTTTTCTCTCGTTCCAACCAGTGTACCACAACTTGTGCTTTTCTGTCTGTGGAATAGTGCATATATAAAAGATCCTTTCCTTTGATGACTACGAGTCGGAATTTTCAAATGTTTGACATCCAATAGCCGATGATTAATCAATGTGCTCCAGTGGTGTCGTTAAACTTTATTTGGACGTTGCCTCATGACAGCATATATACAAATCGGTGTAACTCCACGATGATGGTGGACGTGCAGATCTGATTTCTACTGTCCACTCACTGACCACAATGACATCAGCTCTCGTGTCGTACACTATTCTGATAGTTACGCAATGAAATCAGGTTTGTATCTCTCTCTCTCTCTCTCTCTCTCTCTCTCTCTCTCTCTCTCTCTCTCTCTCTCTCTCTCTCTCTCTCTCCATTGATATATTTTTAGTTTGTGTAATGGTCCCTTAATTTTAAAATTGAAAACGTCCGTTATTACTTTCCCTTGTTTCACTGTATGTGTTACCAAGCTTTATGGTCAATCATTTATGAACATCCATCATCTATAAATATGTCTCTAAAAATTGTTATCGAACAAAACTCATCAAAACTCCCGTAGCTTGAGGATTTCTTAGTGGTTGTTTGTGGGTGGGGTCAGTGGGTATGGTGTGTGCACATTAAGTCAGTTAGAAGAGAACATGTCCTCCCGTCTCTTCAACCTCGGCATGGTGCACATCTTAGAGTCGGAGTCTGCTTCTGACATAGATCTCGACTGGTCGAGACGAGGTAGAGACAGGCCCCTGCTCTGTTTTAACGCCTTGATCTTCAACTGAGTGGCAAACAGTTCCTCAACAATATCCATAGCCGGTTCCACTGACGCCAACACGGAGATCTCGTAAAACGCATTGCACCCCATCCCTGCAGCAGCCGACTGTCCATCCTTGGCCGTCACCATCCTGTCCCAGATCCTGTCACTCTGGTTGCCCACAAGGAACACTGGCGCAGAGCTGTTGTGGTGACTACTCAGATAGCCGGATTTGGTGTTGGTGATAATAAACTTGATTCGGTGACATTCGATGAAGCTGCATCTATCGGCTACTGAATACAGCAAGACGAATGCGTCTGCCCATTTGATAGAGTCTTCCAAGTGATCCTTTGTGTTCTGAAAGAAGAAGAACTATCAGAATGTGATACACCTTGTAATTTAAAGTGACATTCCTCAGTTTGCTGCATTGTAAGATGTTTCCGACTCATAAAATATTTCAACGATTAAACTTATATGTTAAATACATTTTCTTGTTTAAAATATTAATGTCTGTATATTCACTGTGTTCGTCTTATTATTTGTAAGAAGCCCAAACTGGATTTTGTCTTCAAATACTTTCGAACATACGAAAAAACCCACTTTTAGGAAATAAAATGAAATTTAATCTAGTACAAATATTAAAACGATCAAAAACATGTTTAATATACAGCCACTAATATTTAATGCAGAAAACTATATTTGATATGTAATTACAATCGTTAAAACATCTCTGTTAGTGGATAACATCTTTAAAATTGCAGCAAACTCAGGAATGTCCCTTTTAGGTCTATTTGTTTTTGTAACTTGTTATCGATGCTGTATGTTTTACAAGATAAGAATTAAATAATAATAATAATAATAATGTGTTTGAGAACATATGCGTACGAGACAGAAACGAAATTGATATTCGGGCCTTTATACCACATATTTCTTGTAATTTATGTACAAATGTGTAGTGAATAGTTATTTGTTTGCAACACTATATAGCTGTTTAGCAGTAATGATAATATATTTTTTAAAAACCTTTTGTTAACCCGATTCAGGCTTTTTCGTTTAATTTGGGCAAAAAGGCACGGTTTTAGGAGCCCGTACGCTATTATTTTTGGAAACATTAATTCATGGGCGCGTGTGCGCTTCCATAAATATTTATGACGCGTTTTTCGAAGTAATTTTATGATGGATTGCATGACAACTAATATATCAGATGCACTGGTGATACGGGTCTGTGTACACCCACTGAACTTTAAGGTCCACCCATACTTAAAGCGCAACGAAAATCCATACTTAAAGCGCAACGAAAACCGTGTTCCAATTGATCAGTCGACGAGGAATTTCATTGGCAGGCACGATGACTGAACATTTCTTGAAAGCCAAAGCTATAAGACATGTATCTACAATTATACCAGTAACATGATAGCCTACACAATACCAATCTAATTAAAATTAGCTCCACTATTACATGTAATAGTGGAGCTAATTTTAATTAGATTGACACAATACTATAATACAATAATATAATTACAAACTGTTTTTCTTTTCTGCGATTTAACAGAACATTTCATATAGCAAGGTTTTATAACTAAGAAACATCATTTCATCTCTATATACCATTTTAAAAATATTATTATTTTATTTGGATATTATTAAGTTTTTTTAAACTGTTCTTACCGGCCCCGCTGTATCCAAAACAGCGAAGTCTACCATTGTGTCCCGGACAACTCGCTTACAGTGATATATCTGTTCTAAGGAAAATAAAACTCGTTAGTGCATCTTTAAAATAATAAATACATAGGTGCGCACACACAAATAGCGTTCATTAAGTAACAATGTGTACTTTAGCTCTAAACGTTTCCTAATGCTATCCCTGTGTGTGTTGTTTTATTCTATATGAGTGGTGGAATTTGGATGTCTGAAAAACGCTATCCTGAAGTAGAATCAAATCTTCTCAGTGGATCTTGTCTCTGGTTGTTTCCCCCCCGTTATATACGACTGGTATATCAAAGGTCGTGGTATGCGCTGTCTTGTATGTAGGAAAGTGCGTATTGCTGTTAATAGGAACATTTTGAGCGTTTCCTCGAACGCATGTCAGCATCCAATAGTCGATGATTAATAAATCAATGTGCTCTAGTGGTGTTGACTATAAAATAAAATGACGAAACACACTTGGAGTTCATAAATGAAGTTCATACACACTTGTCTTAAGGTCTATGGCCTGCATATTACCGAAGCCACAGTATTGTGCTAAATCGGAAACTGTGACAGAATAAATCTTTCAAACTATCAAATTGTCAAAAGAGGATATTTTCGAGATAAACAGAAGCACTCATCTGTACACAAACACAAAACGGTTTGTAATTGGGTCCACCGACACGAGGAGACAGTTCCGTCTGAGACAGTTCCGCCTATGACTTATTCATACTAACAGTAACAAAACGTTTGTTTTGTTTAACGACACCACCAGAGCACACGAATTACATAATCATCGGCTATAATTCTTATACAGTCTTCTGAGGAAATCGTTATGTACATTGTGTTCCTTTAGCATGCAATGTGTTATATATATATACTTTCCCACAGACAAGGTAGCACATTCCATGGGCTTTGGTATACCAGTCATGAGACACTGGTTGGGACGAGAAAGAACCTAAATGATCAATCGATGGAGTTCAATACTATGACTCAACAAATTCTTATACCAACACATTTTTGTGCCAACAAATTATCGTGCCAACCAAGTATTGTACTAACAAATTATCGTGCCAACAAATTATTGTACTAACAAATTATTGTGCCAAACAATTATTGTGCCAACAAATTATTGTACTAACAAATTATTGTGCCAACAAATTAAATATATACTGAACAAAATATATATACTTAACAAAAAAGAAACTTCCGATTTGTACATGTTGTATTTGTAGTATTAAAGTATTCATTGTGTAATGAAATTATATAGGTAGTATTAACCTTGAGCTGGTTGTATTATCAGGATTCGTGAATTTTATCGAATGTTTTTGCACTGTTAATCGTCGACAAAGTGAAATTCAATTTGTACGTGCATGCATGGTTCGACATATCCCGTGTAGCATTCGGTCAATTTGTTTTACTTGTCTTACTGACACTGTTGTCAACTGAACGAAAACGCTTTAAAATTTGTAAAAAACAAAAAAAGGTTTTTCATTGTAGCACTTTTAGTATGCTAAGAATACCCAATAATTTACGCGAACGGGCGATTGGCATGTTTGATGCAGGCATGTCGACAGAAGACGTTGCAAGGCATGTTGGGAGTTCTAGTCGAGCTATACGAAATCTTCGCATAAGATTTCGAACGACAGGAAGCACCAACGACTTGCCACGTCGTGGACGTCCGCGTGTTTCAACGTGTGGTCAAGACCGCTATATCATGAACACGCATTTGCGCAATCGATTTCAGACTGCCGCTGCTACTGCTGCTAACACACCTGGGCTTCATAATAACCGAATCAGTGGGCAAACTGTTCGTAATCG
>JAECMU010050675.1:0-10584 GCA_016106625.1 Dracogyra subfuscus | reverse complement strand
ATATATATATATATATATATGAAACATTTTGTCATTGTGTAACATTTTACATTTTATTATCTGTATATACAATAGTTTTTCTGTTGATAACAACCATGTTCTGCGAACTGCGAATCTCACGTACCGAGTGTTGGGTCGTAGTCGCCAATGAACCGTCTGGTGAGGAATCGAACTGTGAACGCTAGAAAACAATGCAGACATCATTACCGAGTCCTGTGCCATTAACACCTCCATGGTAACAATGAAACTGGTTCGCTAACAATAGCGTAATCAACTTCCTCTCGTAGCTTTTACGACATTTCCTACAAGTCTGTTGTAAATATCTGGACTCATTGTCAAGTAATCGTATAGATTGATATATTCAGCTGACATGTTGCCGCCCATTGCGTATCTGGCGAATAACATTTGACATCAAAGTAGCATATGATAATTTAGATTTGATTATCACCACATATTAAACAAATACAATTATGCTGACCTTTGAGTTTTGAAATAGCTTGTTACGACTTGGGTGGTGCCAGTTATGACGCTACTTCTGAGGTTTTTGGTGTTTACACCGTGTGTAGTAGAATTTACTTCAATAAAGCAGGACGACGTGTATGTATAGATCTATACCTCTGTACAATACATTCAGATTATATTACATAAAGTGGTAACCTGAACACAACATGTCATGGGTCCTTCTTAAAAAGAATCCAGTTTGAAGTTTGTATCGATATTCTAAACGTTTATACCAACGTAGTCATATCAAGTTTTCTTCACTTTAAATAATTAACTTCTTCCAGGCGCACAACTCACCAAATATCCTTTGAATTCAACAAATACATTTCAACATATTTAAATTTGTAGTACGTTATATATACTATTATAGAACAGCAGCGCTTATTCGATTAATTGTATAATTGTTATATTTAGTGTTAAAAGTAATATTTTCGTGTGTCCATAAACAGATGTAAATCGTCTGATACGGACGCACGGAATAGTATCAATTCAGATATCGAGTGTAGGCTATATGAAATATATAAAGTGTACTTTTGTTGTGTTCCACATACCAGTTTTGCCCACTCCGTCCTGCCCTAGAACCGCCACTCGAAAAGTCTTCGACTTCATTTTGATACCTGTTATTTTTCTTAGAAACTTAGACGACGTGCTAGGCGGGTCTATTACCGGGCTACCACCCCACACCTTCATATTTTCCTCACGTACGTCGTGCGAACCGCACCCCACTTCGGCCATGACTGTCGCCCCCGCCTGCGTAGTGCAGAGTATTGCGTTAATTAATAAACGTCAACCGGTAGTGCGCTGGTTCTGTTGCGCGACGGTAATCCGTCAGCTGTTTGAATGAACTCTGCTGCTAAAGGTCAACATACTAAATTAATTTTGTCTTCTGTCCAGCAGGATTACAAACTTACCGAACATCACACAGGGTAAATATCATTGCCAGAATATGGTATAGAAACAATAAAACAATCATTACAGTGGCTGGCGGTTTTCTGTTGTATGTTTCCTGGTAGTTTGTGATATTTTCACTCAGTTATTTTATTATATCATTTGTTAATTTTAGCTCATACAAACAACATATGAGAATGTTTTCTAAAATAAAATAAATTATATCGAACTAATTCCCTAACATTGTATTGAAATAACGAGTATTTGTTTTGTTTACGTTTTCAAACTGTTATCAGAAGATTTGAATTTCCAAATGAAAAGTTAATTTGGAAGTTGTATCACTTACAGGCTTTTATGTGTTATCTTTCACTCTAATGATTCATGGACTGTAAATGTTCTGAAATTTAAATGTTAAAGTTTTGTCATCCGGATTTCACGACTTTCTTGCTCGTCATATTTTCTGTTAACCTGGTGATTCACATTTACTGTTCACTCGGCGATTTACACTTCCTGTTTACCCAGTGATTCACATTTCCTGTTTACCCGGTGATTTACATTTCCTGTTCACTCTGCTATTTATATTTTGTTTACCCGGCGATTTACATTTCCTGTTTACCCGGTGATTCGCATTTCCTGTTCACTCGGCTTTTTATATTTTCTGTTTACCCGGCGAATTACATTTCCTGTTTTACCGGTGATTCACATTTCCTGTTTACCCGTGATTTACATTTTCTGTTTACCCGTGATTCACATTTCCTGTTCACTCTGTGATTTACATTTTCTGTTCACTCTGTGATTTACATTTCCTGTTTACCCGGTGATTAACATTTGCTGTTTCCCGTTAGATGCCAAATAAGGAATTTTTGTTTTAGTTTTCATACATCGATACAAAGTTAAACAATTAATAACATTTATTGATTCAGTGTTGACAAACAACGAAAACAGTTATTTTAATAATTATGAAATAAGGAAACAGCCAGAAGTAGTGCAAAATTGAGGTTCATGGGGTTACGAACGTCGGATAATATTTGGACCTATCCATGTATTTATACAGATCGGACGAACGAACGACGAACTCAACATATTTTGTTACGGTTATATGGTGTCAGACATATGGTTAAGGAACACACACATATTGAGAGAGGAAACCGGCTATCGCCACTTCATGAGCTTTTTTCGATTAGCAACAAAGGATATTTTATATGCACCATCCCATAGATAGGTTAGTACATACCACGGCCTTTGTTACACCAGCTGGCTGGAACGAGAAATAGCCCAATGGGTCTACCGACGGGGATCAATCCTCGACCGACCGCGCATCAAGCGAACGCTTTACCACTGGGCTACCTTCCGCCCCGTTTAGTTTAGATTACAACAAATATAAGTATTAAGAACAACCATATTCTAAACAAGAACGTATATTGCATATGTAAAACGTGTCATTTAAAAACGTGCTATAGGTTGAGACATGTTACAGCAGTAACTTCTGGCTAGACTCTTTAATGTCAGTTACTAACATTTGGTGATGTATCTTGTGAATACACCATGGAAGCTTTTATTTGTAATAAATAGAAAATAGTGTAGCAAATACCAAACATAGAATGACAGTAATTGTAAATGAATGGTTAATGATTGTATGCATCACAAATGAAGACTTATTGTCCTGTGTAGTTTATGGCACAAGGCTTGTATTCCGTGTTTATAGCATCTGCAACGACAGCTGCAGTTAGAAAGACCTTGGCAACGAGTTACAACTACGAGAATGTCCTTGGACATCAAGTACGCTGTTTTTAAGACACACTGTCTGCAGTCACAAGTTCTGACATGAACCTAGATTGGATATAGCTACGTATTAAAATGTATGTCCACTAGAACTAATTCAAGGCCGAGTGCGCGGGGGGAAAGGGGTGTATTGAAGGACAAACTGTCAGACAAATATTTTATTAATGTCTCACCTTATGCACACAATAATAAAATGCAATATAAAATACAGTATAACAGTACTTAAAGTCATTCCTCACAGGAACTATGAGAAATAAAACGATAAAAATTAGTGTAATATATATGGAATTCATTGCAAAGATTTCAGCCAATATATTTACATCTAGTTTTAAATGGTAAAAATACTCTAAGTGAAGAAGACAATAAAGAAATATTATTTTCATGTACATAAGTATATAAATGAAACAAAACGTTTCCCTTAATAAAGTATGGATCTTTAACATTTATTTATTTATTTTATTGTTATTATTATTATGTGTGTGTAGCTATTATGTAATCATTGCGATGCCTTGTTTGTGTTTTCTGTTTTCTTTTATCAAACCTGCTGTCTAATTATCGAACACATATTCACTTTATTGCGTCTCTGTTCTTTGTTTTCTGTTTTCTTTATTCTTTCTTTTCTCAAGAACAATTATTTCTGTTCATATTTTAAATTGTAAAAATATATTACTGTCGTAACATGTATGTATTTGTTCGTTAAAAAGCAATAAAATATGTTTCAATCAATATATATATATATAACACAAGTAAAAGATACATATACATATACATAATCGTTTCAAACGTTTATCATTAAATTTGTATTATAAATATTAATAAATTAAGGACGCATAACCACGCGTACGTTAAGAATATACAAGTGTTCGTCGACGCGTTAATATTCAAAGTAGGGTTTAGGCAGTGTTAAAATTAGGTTCTTATTAGACATTAAAAAACTAAATGTTTTAACATTATTTAAAACGTCATATTGTCTGTTTAAAACAAAACAACTCTGCTAAACATGTTAAATTAAAACAAAAAAGTTTGTTTCAATCGCCTAAAATCATACTTGGTCGGTTGTTGTTTTTAAATTGAAGTTATACAGCTCATTATTATAGGCATATTACTAATCCGAGTATTGAACATCTTGTTTTTGAGGTCTTAATATCGGGACTAATCCAAGACGAATAACTGCCGCCATTGCGCCCTTACGATCGTTCATCGTCTAACTTGAACACAATTAGACGTTAGTGTTTGGGGTTGGGTGGGGTCTTTTGTTCAGCCAATAGTCAATAGTGCATGACGCCGTGAAGCCAACGGCGTGTCTTTCCCTATGGGTGTCTCGACACGTTCCTCACATGCAGTCAGTGGCGTGCCTTCCCCGGGGGACGTTTCTCCACCCTCGTCATCTGTCGACAGCGACCTGGTGTAGCTGAACAGATACCTCGACTTCTTGGACATTTTAAAATAGAAGAACAGGTCCTCGAGAACCACCAGCGCACTGTCCACGCATTCCCGAACCGAAATCTCGTAAAAACTCGTGCAACCCAACTCCTCCGAGCGGAGTTTTCCCGCTTTACGGCTGACCATTCGGTCCTGGCAGCGGTCGTTCTGGTTCCCCACCAGAAACACGGGCGCCCGTGTCGCCAAGTCAGTGGGGGTCAAGGTTGACTTCCGGTGCGGTTTGCTGTAGCAGTTGATGAGGAACTTGAGTCTGGAGCACTCATTGAGGCTGCACTGGTCGGCCACGGAGTACATGAGGATGTAGGCGTCCGCCCATTTTATGTTCTCCTCCAGGCGCGTATAGCCTTCCTGAAATACAAACACCAGTGAGCAAATATTGCCAGTCACAAAATGATTTGTCTGGTCTGCCATATCTTATATCAAAATATTCAGATAATAAGATTCACTGGTTAAAGTGTTTAACGCTATACCATATCTTGCGCGATTAAATTGCGTCAGTTGAGTTATCTGTCTGTCTAACAGACATGATCATTATTGCGTATTGTTTTTATTTATGATATTAGTTTGATAAACACAGACAGAAAGATAATGAGAAAGAAAAGGAACGACAGAGCGAGAGAGATAGACATACAATACCGGATTTATAAGGGGGTAATTGCACCGCCCCCCCTCCCCCCCCCCCCCCCACCACACACACACCCTGCCAGAGGAGCCCCCAAACTAAGGACTTCCTTTATAGAAAAAATTGATAATTATAAAATTAGTTGTTGGGTTTTTTTTGTCATGTAATTTAATTTCTGTTGACGGCCCATCGAAAACGAAGTGCCCGCGGCCCCTCATCCGACCCCCAACACCCGGTCTAAATCCGGCTCTGTTAAGACATATAGACGGAGTGAGGCAGCCAGACACAGAAAGTGATCTTTTATATGCACCATCCCACAGACAGGATAGTACATACCACGGCCTTTGTTACACCAGTTGTGGAGCACTATCCAGAACGAGAACTAGATTCAATCCTAGATCGATCGCACATCAGGTGAGCGCTGTACCACTGAGCTACGTCCCGCCTCGCTACCATAATGACGTCTAGATGAGGAAAACTTCACTTTAACCACAGTATGCTAGTATTGTTAAGAGGCACTTGTAACCACCTACTATACTCCCCTAATACCGGCGGTCGTTAGTGCCGTGGGTCAGACCAGTTTTATTAGTGGTAGAGGAAGAGGATGCCAGATGGGTGAAGAAAAATACCCAGAGGCTGCACCCGTGGAGGAAGTTGAGACAGGTAGACAATGGTGTGGACAGCTCAGAAGACAGAGTCGGAAGAAATTTACAAAAAGGGTCAAAACAGATTGAAATCGTGGGAGAAATGGAAAGGTGGAGATAGATGAAAAAATATGTGAGCTAGCTTTGACGGGATTTGAACTATTGTCGTCATCTTGATTGTCCAACAGTTTATCCACTAGACCACGGAGCTAACTATTTTAAATACATACTTAGTATAATCATAAAACTATGTGTACTATTTATAACATGATTATTATTGCGTATTGTTTTTATTGATGACATTACTTTGCAGTGACATTTCATAACTTACATATATATTTATTTAAATAAACAAACAAACATTAAATTGCGGATGTTAAACAAGTGTGTAAATTTGTGGGCAACAAGAATTGTTCACCTTTCTGGCCGTGTCAAGGAGTTCAAATAGCACCTGTTCTCCGTCAACCAGCTTCGTAGAACAATAAACTTTCTCTGAAAGGAGCAACCAACAGATGTATTATGCCATGAGAATGTTGACACGTTGTGATAAACACGAAACATGAATCATGGTTACCTGTACATTCCGTACTTTAACCGTATTAGAGGGGCGAACAGAGGAAAACAAAGGAATGTGTTGTTTAATTAACAGTTGTTATATACATTTCTACGATAATAATTACAACATTCACTCTAGATAATGAGAGAAGAAAATCATTGATCCAACTTATGATTTCCTTTTAGTGTGACTGCAGGGGATCTTTCACACGTACTTGAACATACAGCAGCCCGTGACTGCAGGGTTCTTTCACACGTACTTGAACATACAGCAGCCCGTGACTGCAGGGGATCTTTCACACGTACTTGAACATACAGCAGCCCGTGACTGCAGGGTTCTTTCACATGTACTTGAACATACAGCAGCAGCATATAATACGGTGTTCAGTATGTATCACAAGTGGGATGATCTTTCAACTCGTACGTGACAACGATAATACTACACGTACATAGCGACAATATTACAACACGTATATAGCAACGATATTACAACACGTATATAGCGACGATTTTACAGTATGTACTTGGCGACGATCCACAATTTACATAAATTAAGTATTAAAATAATAATAATAATAATAATAATATAAATTTAATATATAAATGTATTTGTTAAAAGTCTATATTAATTGAAAACATGTGACACCGACTGTGGCTGCACAGTGAAACACGCCCCTTTAAATATTAAATATAAACGACACTGCACCTTTAAGACTGGTTGTGCGTCATCGTTTCAGAGATGTTTAAATATGTTATCTCGAAATGTGTTATATATTTATCTATGAGGAAATTCACAAAATCATATGAGTTTTATTTGTATGTACATTACGCCCAAAACCAGGAAGCATTTTTAAATGACGTTTTGATTTATGAAAACACCTTTCTCAATAACACGGAAATTGAAGTCACACGACCACGGATAAACAATTTCAATTCTATTCTGTTCAAATAAAAATTAATACTGGTCGGATAATAAACAAAACTATGAATGTAAAATCAGGTCATACTATCTAGTCATATCGGAATTTAAATTTGAAAACTACCTGCTCTGTGTTCCAAACATCCAACAACATTGACTAATATGAGAATTAGTGCACACAATCTTCACATTGTACTTGAGAGATACTGGAAATAACACACTAAAAACTCACAAAACATTGATGACTGTCCTATTTTTATTTATTTTTTCTACTCGAGATAGCAGCTTAAAGTATATAGTGTTGGTGATATTGAAATTTCATGTCCCGCTATCAGTGGGGTTGTAATTTAATTATTTCCATCTTTAAATACCTTGACCATTTCATAATTACAATATAGGTGTTTTATTCCATATGCATATTTGTCTCCGTCTGGAATATACGTCATCATCATCATCATCGTTGTGTTTTTGTTTCGCAAAAGGTATTATTGTTGATGTTATGTATAAATGATATTTTTGCTGACACCAGATAGTTTTGGCAGAACAGAACAGAACATAACTAACCCATATACATATAAAGTGACAAGAGCTCAAAGTATTAAATAAAACAGATTTGAATGGCTTAGAAATAGCAGGGTTTATGACACGAATGTCGTATTCATGAATGGCGTACATACAATATAAAACATGTCCTACTTGTTTTTGTTATTATTGTTATTAATAATACTATCATTATCATCATAATTATCATCATCATCATTATTATTTAAATGTATGGAGTATTTGTTTAGTCAATTCACTGATCTTCAGCGAACTTGGGAGGAACGTAGCCCAGTGGTACAGCGTTCGCTCGATGTGCGGTCGGTGTGGGATCGATCCCCGTCGGTGGGCCCATTTGATTATTTCTCGTTCCAGCCAGTGCACTACGACTGGTATAACAAAGGCCGTGGTATGTACTACCCTGTCTGTGGGATAGTGCATATAAAATATCCCTTTCTGTTAACCGGAAAGAGTAGCCCATGAAGTGGCAACAGCGGGTTTCTTCTCTCAATATATGTGTGATCCTTAACCATATGTCTGACGCCATATAACCGTAAATAAAATACGTTCAGTGCGTTGTTAAATAAAACATGTCTCTTTTTTTCAACAAACTTATTTTATTTTTAGTAAGGAGTTCTTTAAATTTGAATATATTAGGCTTAGTATAGTAATACGGTTTTAGTAGCTTTTTACGAATATCTGAGAAATAATCACAAATAATAAATAATGAAATTCATCACCAGTATCGTTTTTATCACAAAGTGGACATAATCTATCTTCTACTAATATGTTATTCCAGTTACCTGTTTCTATTGGACGATAGTGATTTGATGTTCTGAATTTATAAATAGCTGTCCATAAACGTTCAGGTAATATTCAAGTTTTTCTTTAAAAATAGCATACATTTTACCCTTAGATGATGAAGAAATATCACTATTCCATTTTTGTCTCTTTGTCACATGGTTAATTAGTACTTTTACTGATGGGAAATTACGTCATAAAAAAAAACATTAGATATGCCAAGGTTATTTAGTATTGTTTCAATGTTTCTAATTCAATTGTACACGAATCCATTTAAATTAGAGTCCCACAACATTAGTTCGTATAACAAGTACGATAATTTTCTTTGTTTACCAGTTATGAGTCGGGCCCAAAAACTTATTATTTAGTTTTATTAATAATTAACTTTAAAGGCATTCTTCCTAGTTATCCATATATCATAAGAAGTGGAGTAGATTTTTTAACTGGTAAAGATATGCCGCATACAATTTATATGGATGCTTTCAATGATATCATTGTTTTCATATCCCCATATTTCGCAACCATATAAAAGTATAGGAAGTGCCATAGAATCAAAGAGTTTAAGTGTACATTCTAGTGATAGATTATTTTCTTTTGATTTAAATGCAACTGCAAAATGCAATAAATTAATATGAATTGAACTGAACTGAACTGATGTCAGTCCATGTTTTGTGTTCATGTGCTTTTCACACTCCGTAAAATATATCGTTGTCGTTATTTAAATGCTAGCTGATGGCGTTAAACATTTGTGTCTGATCGGATGATGACATTTTAATATGTAGAGTCAATATAGAGCAGTTTACTGAGCAAACGGGTCGTGCCGCTTGTTCTTCTTGTACACGGAACACTGCGACAATTTACAGAGCGGCGGACGGACTGTGTGTTCCCGAGTAAACAGAGCACCGGGTCGCAGCTCCGCGAAGACGTGAACTCTGTGATGAGGGACAGAGCAGCCAGTCAACCCAACCATGCTTTGAAGAAGTTTGTTTTGTGTAACACCACCATTAAAGCACACTGATTAATTAATTATCGGCTATTGGAAAGAAAGAAAGAAAGAAATGTTTTATTGGTTTATTCCCGATTCTGGCATTCCCGAATCTGGCATTGAGATTATAATACCTCTTAATTGGACACACCAGTTGTTCCATTTCTGGCAGTTTATTGCTCACCCTTGCTAATTGGTGTTCCGTCACCTTAAAAAACATTATACGTATAAATTGTTTTTGGAAATGATTACCTTATTTTTAAAGCAACTTAAATACTGAATATATTACTATGATGTTAATTATATTGTCATAAATTCATAGTATATTATTCTTAGTTTATACTATAATTATTAGTATCATTATCAGCAATATTTAGAACATGTTTAATTTATAAAACATAAAACTGTTCACAGTACATTTTGTAAAGCTTATATTTTTACTTTTTAAGTGTGTTATTTTTTAATATGTAATTTATCTTCCGTGTGTAGTTTTAAAGCATATTGTTTTAAAATATTGCACTGTATTTTCAGGTCTTTGATTGTAAATGTACTATTAATTCAATTTTAGTTTTATTAATATGATATTTGTTTTTACTTTTCAAGTTTACAACTTTGCAATCGTTATCCCCATGCGTCCAAATTGGCCTTAATTGCTCACGCCAGTTTCCCCATTTCTGGAAGCGGATTAGAACACCTCACCGCTTACCTAATTTGGAGACTGCCAGTTTTGGGAACATACCGTTTTATTTAACGACGCACTCAACATATTTTATTTACGGTTATATGGCGTCAGACATATGGTTAAGGACCACACAGATTTTGGAGACGAAACCCGCTGTTGCCACTTCATGGGCTACTCTTTCCGATTAACAGCAAGGGATCTTTTATTTGCGCTTCCCACAGA